>JAFLJL010001918.1:45000-51897 GCA_018398815.1 Conus ventricosus
GCAGTTCATGTAGCTCGCATGTTAAACCACCGGCTACCCAAAAGACTATCCTACGGTGAGCTCTAACAAGGAAAGCGTTCCCATGGAGATCATAAGAAACGCTTCAAAGACACTCTCAAAACATCCTTGAGAGCGTTTAACATCAACCCTGACACATAGGAGCAAACTGCTATGGATCGAGCCAGATGGCGTTACTCTATTTACAAAGGCGCCAGTTTATGTGAAGAAAGGGGGTACAGCTGCAGCGCAACAAAAGAGACAGGCAAGGAAAGCCCGCGCCCGCAATTAACAGCAGGTCTCTCACATTGCCTTCTAAGCTGTTGCCGCACATTCCGTGCACGCATCTGCTTGATCAGCCATCTGCGCATCCACAAATCATCTCACCCCACCCCGACCCTAGGATGACTGAAGTGGTTGTCGTCGACTTGACGGACGAACAACGTTCCAACCTCACCAGAGTTTGTGACTGTACAAGCTGTGGATGTCGTGCAGCATCCACTCTCCCCCCCCCCCCCCCTCCCCCACTCCACTAATGAAGCCTCTACCTAACCCCACCCAACCTGACTGTTGTTCAAAACCAGGAATTTGTGGCTGGATCTTCGCCCTTCCGCCCTATCAGCTTTGCTAATGTAACCTCTATTCCCAACCTCATTAAGATTCGTGATTGTACAAGTCGTTGATAGGTCAGTGCATCTACTCCCCTTTCACTCCCCTGCATGGTGTCATTCAGCGGAAGATGACGACATTCATTTCTTGTTTTGTTGTCCACTCCCCGGAAATCTTAGGGGAAAAAACTGTGATCAAACCAAAGAATGTCAATGACCCTAGTGATTGTGAGCTGAATTTGCATTTGTCGACAAGAAATAAAAACAGTCTTTTCAATCTAGTAATATATGTTTAAAAGGTAAAGAAAAAAGTAAGATATTGCAACAGCATGTCTATATAAGGTATTTTCCACACAGCGTCAGTTGTCTCTGAATGTGGTAACTGTTTTTCCCCATTTTACGTGAACAGAACTGAATGTTACCAACTGCAACATTATGTATCGCTATAATGTCTTTAATATGTCTACACCTTTCAGCAAAGAGGCTTGAGCTAAAACTCACTCAATCTTCGAACTGATACTTGTTCCTCTAACCTCACTAGAGTTCGTCGCTGGTCATAATAGGGGTAGAGAGGTATATTGCACTCCTCCACTCCACCAACAAAATCTCAACTCCGGCCCGCCAGTACCACAGAATTTCGCGGCCGGACATTGCACGCCTTCCTCTCTCAAGAAACAAAAAAGATCAGCCCGAAGGTGCGGGTGGGACCCGAGAAGTACTGTCCTCAACTTCCGAACAAACCAGCTGGGAGCAATCCTGCACCACCCTTGGAAGCCTGCACTGTGTTCACATAGGGTGCAGGACGCACAGGACATTCCATTATGACGTACAGGAACATAATTGCTCCCTGGTGGATGCCATAGTGTAACACCCACTGGATGAACACGACAGAACCTCCACAGGAGCATTCCGATGGGTGTACCAGCCCGTCTTGCATGACTGCAGAGCCCACCAACGAAAAATGCCACCGTCAAGCAACTGCTGTATGTATCCAACAGCCTCATTCAAAGCTGTTCTACCGACAGTTGAAGACAGTACAAATCTAGACCTGCCCAGCTTTCGCCATGAGGTCTTACGTGCCTCTGAAGGGAATCCCTGGTTAGAGTCTTTCTCGTTTTCAACAGGGGTTTCCTTCCGGCCATGGGTCTTTCCTCACCGTCACAGAGTCTTTCTACATCGTCACTAAGCTCCCAACCAACCATCCATCCATCCGTCCGTCCACCCCCCAACCGTCCCAACCCTTACCACAGTGGCTTTATTCAACTCGCTGCTGCTTTGGCCAGCGCTACTGCTGATGACGCGGAGGTCCTGGAAGGCCTTCATGGCCAGCAGGATGTTGAAGGAGCCGTTCAGGCCGGCGATCCACACGGTCAGGGCGTGCTCCCACGACATGCCCAGACCCAGCCGCCTCAGCACGGGCTCACGAAGAACACCATGATGGCTCTGAGGGAGGGTCAGGAACACATTCGTGAGTCTCTTGGAATGACAGGCTTCGCTCGAAAGAAAGTAGCGAGTATGAATAGGGGAAGGAGAAGGGCGTGTGGAGAAGGGGTGTAAGGTCGTTGGGGGATGGGGTGGAGGCCCTTTCAATGTTGGTTAACTAAATTTCAAGGATCTCTTCCGAATGTCAATTTATGATCGGTTTGGAGAAATCTTACCTCCAACAGATAGAGTCTTCGATTAGGTTGAATCGCTGTTGGCTTTACTTATTAACTTGCTTTCTTCTGATTTTCTATTGAGCCAAACGAGATAACTGCTACGACGCCACTTACTGACGTCCAGATCCCAAATTACACACACAGACACAGACACAGACACACACACACACACACACACACACACACACACACACACACACATTTTAACCCTCAATAAAGATAAATTTTTACTTGACTTGACTTGACACACACACAACACACACACACACACACACACACACACACAAAATTCTTTTCGTTAAATATGAGGGGTCCACAAAAATGAATGAATCCATCTGACAGAAAAAGCAATGTGTACTTCAGATTACGCTAACATGAAAAGCTTTGAAATAACCGAGAAGAAAGAAAAAAAAGAAAGAAAGAAGGACATTAGGATGTCGAATATAGGCATGACCTAATCACAACCCTCTCTCTCTCTCTCTCTCTCTCTCTCTCTTCAACACAATGCTTTTATCACCGTTAGCTGGATGAAGAATTTTAAAACGTCTGAACAGTCAAATCCAACGTAAGGAGAAGGAAACTCAGAGGCTCCTAGACTCCGACATGCCGACGTTTCTGCCTTTACGAAAGAAACGGACAACTTAATTAAGGTGGGGTTCACACCTTTACCACAGCAAAGGCATAAAATATCACGTGGCCAGACTGAACTACTATGCTAACGTTTTGTCCCTGGACTGTCTTTGGGGCTTATCATTAAATAAACCGACAAAACTTGAGTCGTAGAAAGTCTACGTGGCTGGAAGAAGACGAAACAAAGTTTTTACCCCTCATCCTCATAATCGATTTATTTTGACCCGGAAGATAGACTATAGTCTCCCTTGCTTTTCAGCAGACAACAGTGCGCAGATTTGTAAAAGGAACACAAGTATGGTATCCCTGCGGTTTTCTTTCCCAAACGGGAAGCAAACGAAACGCGCGTACACAAATACTGCTCAACATCAACAACGTGAAGTTTGGTCTCGATTTGACTTTTAAGACTACATTTCTGTTTGTTTTCCCGTGTTTACGTCTGTTTTGTTTGTTTGTTTATTTGTTTTGCTTTTTTCTAATGATAGTATGACGCAACCAAAGACATTCGCCCTACTAGGGCTTTGGGGGACTTTCAATGGTTTTAATACGCTCAACGATCGCCGGTTGCCCCCTTGCAAAAAAGTCACGTCAAACTCAAAATCGCTTGTTGTTGTTGTTGTTGTTTTTGTTTGTTGTTGTTGTTGTTGTCGTTTTTTTTTTGTTGTTTCCTGCATCGTCTTTTCTGCGATTTTTAATTTTTTAAATTAAAATTTCACGCCCAAATTTTAACATATTTTAGGGGGGGGGTTTTTCCCAAACGTTAGAAAAAAAGTTTGACACATTCCCCCCCGTTAATAAAAACGATTTTCCCCATTTCCTTCCTCTTTTCATGTATGGGGAATAAAAACTTTTTTTCGGTAATTCCGTACAGGCAAGCCCAGTTAAAAACTGAAACGAAGGGTTAGGAGGGCGACGAAGACAACAAACCCAACCAAGTTCAAGCAAAAAATTTGGCAAATTTTAAAACTCGACAATAGTCAACGATCTGTTAAAAGGTGAAACAAACTTTTGCGTAGTGATAAATCCTTTTTAAAAACCTTCAAAACGCCGAAAATTGTGCCCAAAATGTAGTACGGGTGAAAGAGAGCATTAGTTCGTGTCGCCAAGGGGGCAGAAATAAGGGGTTGGAGCACGGGGGCTTCACCTGGACGTTTACGAACCCAAGAGGAAATCGTTTAAGGGTCACCTTGGGAGCGAAATTAAGCAATTATCCCTGCGGCACCCCGGCGTGAAAACTGCACCGAGTTGAAGCCTCAGCACCGAATGACCTCCCCCCAAGAAAGACCTCGGTCATTTTTACCCCCAGTGGCTTGCACTATTAGACACAGTCACTCTGACCACAGTGATCGATACAGTTTTTCAACATCGTATCTGACCACATGACTGATGCAGTTAGTACGAATCAGTCACTCTGACACAGTGGGGTTTATACAGCTATGTCGAATTAGTCACTCTGACCACAGGATTGATACAGATGTACGAATCGTCATTTTTGACCACAGTGATCGAGCGCGTACGACATTAGTCACCCCCCACGTGATCTGATGCGCAGTAAAATTAGTCACTCTGACCACATGATCTCAAAGTATGTACTGACATTATCATTGACCCACGTGGTTGATACCTATGTACAGAATTGTTTCTAACTACAATGATCTATACAGCAGTACAGACTTAGCATCTGACCCACATGATCTATACGCTAGACAGACATTTGTCATTCGACCACAGGGTTGATACAGCTATGTACAGACATTAGTCACTCTCTGACCACAGTGGTCTGATAAGCTATTTACAGACATCAGTCATTTCTGACACAGTGATCTGATACAGCTATGTACAGACATCAGTCACTCTGACCCCACAGTGGTCTGATACAGTATGTACAGACATCAGTCATTCTGACCACAGTGATCTGATCAGCTATGTACAAAACATAGTCATTCTGACACAGTGATCGATACAGCTATGTACAGACATAGTCATCTGACCCACAGTGGTCTGATACAGCTATGTACAGACCATCATGTCATCGACCCACAGTGATCTGATACAGCTATGTACGACATCAGTCATCTAACCACAGTGATCTGATACAGCTATGTACAGACATCAGTCATTCTGACCACGTGGTCTGATATCAGCTATGTACAGACATTAGTCATTCTGACACACAGTGTCTGATGCAGCTATGTACAGACATCAGTCATCTGACCACAGTGTCTGATACAGCTATGTCAGACATCAGTCACTCTGACCACAGTGATCTGATACAGCTATGTACAGACATTAGTCATTCTGACCCCACAGGATCGATGCAGCATGTACTGACATAGTCCTCTGACCCAGTGACTGATACAGCTATGTACAGACTTTAGCTTTCGGACCCCACAGTGATCTGATACAGCTAGTACGAATTAGTCATTCCAACTACAGTGATCTGAACAGCTATGTACAGACATAGTCATTCACCCACAGTGGTCTGATACAGCAGTACAGACATCAGTCATTCTAACTACAGTGATCTGAGGCGCTAGTACAGACTCAGCCCATTCTGACCCCACCAGTGGTCTGATGCAGCTATGTACAGACATCAGTCATTTTGACCCCCAGTGGTCTGATGCAGCTATGTACAGACATCATCATTTTGATCCAAAAGTGGCTGATGCGCTGTGTACAGACACAGTCACTCTGACCCAGTGGTCTGATGCAGCAATACAGACATTAGTCACTCTGACCACAGTGTCTGATGCAGCTATGTACAACTCAGTCACTCTGACCACTTTGGTCTGATGCAGCTATGTATAGACATCAGTCACCTGACCACAGTGGTCTGATGCAGCAGTACAGACATCAGTCACTCTGACCACAGTGATCTGATACAGCTGTGTACAGACATTAGTCATTCTAACCACAGTGATCTGATATAGCTATGTACTGACATTAGTCATTCTAACCAAGGGACTGATACAGCTATGACGAACTCATCATTCTAACCACAGTGATCGATACGCTATGTACAGACATCATCATTCTAAACCACAGGCTATACAGCTATGTACAGAAAATAGCATTCTTACCACAGGGGATCTGATACAGCATGTACAGACATTGTCATTTTTACCACGTGATCTGATACAGATAGTATAGACATTAGTCTTTCTAACTACAGTGATCTGATACAGCTAGTACAGACATCAGCATTCTAACCACAGTGATCTGATGCAGCTATTTTACAACATCAGTCCCTGACCCCAGTGACCCTGATGCTGTTATGTACAGACATACAACGTGCATACTTGCACAGCAAAACAGGGTTTTTTCCGGCATGGGTTGGAATATACAGTTACAAAAGTTTTTTTTTTTCCAGCATGAAATCGCTTCATATTTGCTCGTGAACATTGTGAATGAGCGATAACTGTACACTATACAGGGGGTTTGAATGGTTTGAAATCATTTAAAAGGTTTAAGTCCATAGAAGAAAAGCGACGTACCAGCTGCGTCGAAACATGGCTGCATGTCCGAATTAGCAAAACATCTATGAGTAATGCCCATTGACTGGAGATTCCGGGGCATTTTCGAGCAAAGTTTTCACGTCCGATGTTCGACCTCAAAAGAAATCCCCCAAAGAAACACCTTTTCCCCCTAAAGTATAACACGACAGCGCATGACAGTGGTGAGAACAAACGTTTTTTTTTTTGGGGTTAAGATGTTTTCAGAAGGGGGGGGTAAAAGGTTTTTTGGCGTCATAACTGTACCGTCAACAAAAGCACACGGGAGTTGCGCTCTGCCAGGGCCCAAGGTTTGTGTTTGGGGTAAAGCGGAAAAAGCAGTCACTGGGGCCCAACCCACTTCCGCCGTAGGAAAAAAGCCCGTGCACCTCCCGAACCCTTCCCCTCGGCCTGCCGTCCCCGCAAGATAAATCTTGTGCTCTGTCTCGCCTTCTCTTGCCCTTTGGGTTTAGATAGCTTTTTGTTTGCTTCTTTTTTTTTTTGGTTGGGCTT
>JAFLJL010001918.1:52897-57897 GCA_018398815.1 Conus ventricosus
GCCTGAGCACACTCTAGAGGGCAAAACCCCCCTCTCAAAGCGCCGCTCTTACGCACCACAAGCACCGCTTGCCTCTTACCGGAACCCGGCTACCACTCTCAAAGCGCCGCTTGCCTCTTACCGGCACACTCTCAAAGCGCCGCTTGCCTCTTACCAGCACACTCTCAAAGCGCCGCTTGCCTCTTACCAGTACACTCTCAAAGCGCCGCTTGCCTCTTTCCAGCACACTCTCAGAGCGCCGCTTGCCTCTTACCGGCACACTCTCAAAGCGCCGCTTGCCTCTTACTGGCACATTCTCAAAGCGCCGCTTGCCTCTTACCGGCACACTCTCAAAGCGCCGCTTGCCTCTTACCAGCACACTCTCAAAGCTCCGCTTGCCTCTTACTGGCACACTCTCAGAGCTCTGTTTCCCTCCTCTTACCGGCACACTCTCAAAGCGCCGCTTGCCCTTTACCGGCACACTCTCAGAGCGCCGCTTGCCTCTTACCGACACACTCTCAAAGCGCTGCTTGCCTCTTACCGGCACACTCTCAGAGCGCCGCTTGCCTCTTACCAGCACACTCTCAGAGCACCGCTTGCCTCTTACCGGCACACCTCAAAGCGCCGCTTGCCTCTTACCGGCACACTCTCAAAGCGCCGCTTGCCTCCTCTTACCGGCACACTCTCAGAGCGCCGCTTGCCTCTTACCGGCACACTCTCAAAGCGCCGCTTGCCTCCTCTTACCGGCACACTCTCAGAGCGCCGCTTGCCTCTTACCGGCACACTCTCAAAGCGCCGCTTGCCTCCTCTTACCGGCACACTCTCAGAGTGCCGCTTGCCTCTTACCGGCACACTCTCAAAGCGCCGCTTGCCTCTTACCGGCACACTCTCAGAGCGCAGCTTGCCTCTTACCAGCACACTCTCAGAGTGCCGCTTGCCTCTTACCGGCACACTCTCAAAGCGCCGCTTGCCTCTTACCGGCACACTCTCAAAGCGCCGCTTGCCTCCTCTTACCGCACACTCTCAGAGCGCCGCTTGCCTCCTCTTACCGGCACACTCTCAAAGCGCCGCTTGCCTCTTACCGGCACACTCTCAAAGCGCCGCTTGCCTCTTACCGGCACACTCTCCACCATGGCCAGCAGGCGGATGGCGCGACTGACGATGAAGACCAGGCGAATGAAGAGGCGGCCAGAAAATTTGGGACTGTCCTTCAGCTTGTGCAGCTCTCCCACAGAAGACATCACCAGTAGTCCACCATACCCACCAATACGATGACCAGGGTGATGTCGTGCCACACGATCTTGAAAAAACCGCAGACGCATCACCAGCAGCTGTAATCAGGCAGAAGATAGAGGCAGTTCCAAGAGATTTTTTTCTCAACTAACAACTTTTTTTGTCTTAAATAAAATTTTGAGTTTTGGGGACGACTGTTGCATAGATCACTTCAACCTGAGTTTAGGCTGCGAACGGAATGCAAGGTAAATACAGTTTAATGAATAAAGAAAAATAAAGGAAAATAAGACAGACAGTTAATTTTTATCTAAATTCTGTATCAAAACACACACCACGGTATTTACGGAAAGTAGGGACGGAGGGGAAGAGTCTCTAAATCACTTACAATCTACGCCACTCATGTCTTGGTATATATTACACTATGAATACCATAGTGCCGAACACAGTATTGTAGTGCTTACAATGATAAAAATTCCAGCAAGCACGCTTAATTAGCTACCAAAGCAAAATACGCTGTCTCTCACGTTTTCAACTCAACAGTTCCAAATTTTGTTATGATTTTCCTCATCTGATTTGGACAAATTATTGCAGGCCTTAGTATTGTCTGGACACGAAGAATTTTTTTAAGCACTTTTTAGGGGAAAGAAAATTCGTTTGATTGAGCAGGGGCAGGAAAAAAGTGTGTGTGTGTGGGGGGGGGGGGGGGGGGGGGGGGGGGAGGGCTCAATGGACACTACTCCAAAATGATTTCTCCAACTTGCAGAAGTTGGATCAAATTACCCCCACCCCCCACCCTTCCTGTCCTTACCCCATCAGAATGACGTCTCCACTTTGTAGAAGCTGGTTCAGATTTATTATTTCTCCTTTACCCCCCATCATGGTTTTTCTTTTCTTCTTTATAACAGTTTTTCAAGTGAATGGATGGTGTTTGTAGCTCGAATGTAGTGTGATCTGCCTGGGCTGGAGTAACAACGTATGCGTACGCTCTAAGGACATCGTGTTGACAACGTATACCACAGGCACTACTATGGTAGTTCTTAAAGCGTAAGCTGCTCACGCTGCACTGACTATGTCCGTTCTTCCTGCGGAGACATCCTGGCGTGTTGTACCGGGTCTTTCAAAAACACCCACACCTAGCCTCGCCCCATCGCAGCCACAGAACCGGCAAGGAACAGGGAGCCAATATGAGCAGATCGCCACGAAGCAACCCACCAGAGAAGACACTGCCCTACGGATGAGTCACTTCAGTAACGTTCAACGGTCCCTGGGCTGATCGATCAGAACGCAGGACACCACCTACAGAGCACCTCAACTGACGACAAACCGCTTAGTCGCAAAGTCAGCGAGAGTGACTTCCCAATCCCCGCCCCCATCCCCCTAATCCCCTAACATCCTGTCTGTCTCTCCCCATTCATGTCTAAGGACAGTCCCAACGACCATACTAATACAGGTGACTTTGATACGTTTCCGTCACGGGCATGGGTAAAGAGGAAGGAATCGCTTAAGTCACCACTAGTGAAAGGAGTGAGGGGCTATAGCATTTGAGATTGTAGTAACTGACCAACGATGATGGCTATAGTACGGATGGTGCCGCGGAGTTCCATCTGATCCGGCTTCACGAACAAAGAGGCTGATAATAGTGACATATTAATCATGAACCACATCAAAGATGATCCCCCCCCCCCCCCCCCCCCGCCGCCTTCCCTTTCCATCCTCCACCCTCCTGCCTCTAACTGTTTTAACCCCTACCCACCCACCCACCCCTCAACCCATCGTCCTGCACCTTCCCGTCACCTTCCTTCTGTCCTTTCTCCCCTTCCCCTCCTTCCAAATCTCTCACGTTCCCCACAGTCTCCTAATCACCCCAACCTCGTCACTATTCTCATACAACGCTCAAGATGATCCTGGAGGTAGAGACCGCTAGAGAACACCAAGTGACGATGCTGTTGGTTTTCATGATCCTGGAGGTAGAGACCGCTAGAGAACACCAGGTGACGATTCTGTTTGTTTTCATGATCCTGGAGGTAAAGAGCGGCAGAGAACACCAGGTGACGATGCTGTTGGTTTTCGCCGAAACTGATTATCTTAGTTCTCACCCCTTGGCTACAGCCCTGATGTGGCCCTTTGCGGTCGGCTGGGCTATAAACAACATTATCTTATCTTACCCCTTGGCTACGCAGGTCGTTAGTTCCCTGCGAGGTGGCATAGCTGCGAATACCAAGGCCAGTATATCTTATTTTTAAGGGCATCCGGCCAGTATATCTTGTTCTTAAGGGCATCCGGCCAGTATATCTTATTCTTAAGGGCATCCGGCCAGTATATCTTGTTCTTAAGGGCCTCCGGCCAGTATATCTTGTTCTTAAGGGCCTCTGGCCAGTATAATCTTGTTCTTAAGGGCCTCCGGCCAGTATTTCGTGTTCTTAAGGGTCTCCGGCCAATTGGACGTAAAACTCACTGTGACGGACCGTTTTTCATTGGGTCACAAAATTTTCGTGTGACCGTGCTTACCGGAAGATAGTGTCCGGAAGCCGGTTGCGCAGTTCACTGACTGCTACTCACGGTGTGTTGCTATAAACCGGGTATGCTGGATCAGTTAGGCAGTCTCTACAGATATTCCGGCAACTCCCAGTTACAGAAGGCCGAAGAGGGACCCAGTGTTTGAGTCTGCGTAGCCAGTTCCCCCAGGTTGATAGTGTTCCCTGGACTAGGGGAACTGGCTACTACCCAGGTGAGGGCCGGGGCCGTGATTGTGGACGCCCCGATCTCCAGCTGCTGCTGTGGAGCGGTCGGTCGGTGAGCCGACATCTGCCCTACCTGTTACTACGCCCGTGACCGAGGGTCGGGCCAGCGACCTACGTTCAAGGTCATCGTGAGCGTGGCGTGGGTGCCACACTCTTGTGCTGCCGTCGTGCGCCAGCGACCTACGTTCAAGGTCATCGTGAGTGTGGTGTGGGTGCCAGACTCCTGTGCTGTTGTGTGCCAGCGACCTGCGTCGTTCCGCACTTCCAGCCTACCTTCCTTGTGTCAGCGACCTATATTCCAGGACGTCGCTACGAGTATGTTACTGTGGTGAACCACAGCTCACAAGTGTTTAGAGCCACTGCGACCGAGTGCTGGCAGAGACGCCACGAATCAGCTTGTTTTCTTTTGTGTGTGAGCCACCTGTGAGAGGCGTCGTGACAGTGTTGCCTCGTGCTGCCGTCGTCGGCATTAACGGCAGTTACCGTAGAAAGAACTGTATTTGGTTAGTTTATTTGTACACCTGATGGTGGGTGTGCCATCTCATGTTTAAGTTATACGTATATCTGTGTGTGTTTTGTTTTGATGGCTCAGGCAGCATAAAAAGAAAAGAAGAGTTGTTCTGGTGCCTGGCCGTCCATGTTCGGATGAATGGGTGTGTGAAAGTGAGCCCAAAAGTCGTGCATGCATCCACAATTTTCTGAGTGAGAGTCAGACAGACAGACACATACACACACGCATTTCCATCCGTAACACTCACCTTTGACTGACTGTCCTACTCACGACCCCCACCATGGACCTCTAGCTCCTCTCTATCCCAACTGACTCGCACTAACCAGGAAACTGAGGGCACAAGGCCAGCATCTTTGCCTTACGCTACTATGTGCCCCATTGCTCATAGTCAAAGCGTTCACCACTTGCTGTTCATCTGAGCGGCTCTGCGTCTGCCCCCTATTCACAGCTAGGCTATTCACCCCATTTCGGCCCGCTGTCAGTGTTAGATTGTCTAATCTAAGGCACACACAGGGTGGTTTGCGCGAGGACAAAGG
>JAFLJL010001918.1:60397-67897 GCA_018398815.1 Conus ventricosus
TACATTACAACTGCCACACAGATATGCCATGCATCAGCAGCGGATCCTTGTTTATTCAGTCAGCGTGGAACGTGTCCGGTCCTGCTTCTGCTTTTAGGAAAGTTTCCACATTTCCCCTGTGCATAGGCCTACACCCCTTTCTCTTCATAAGGAACACCAAGGTAAGGTAATGTTGCTTATAGCCCAGCCGACCGCAAAGGGCCATATCAGGGCTGTCACCGCGTTGAAGTCAGCTCACAAGTCATTCATTCACGCAACCCTTTAAAATACATCCTCAAAAAACACACCCGATATTTTGTTAAAAATCTTCCCACTGTAAAATCTCAGGTCAGATGAAAAATGTTAATCTCTTTCAAGATTCAAAGATCACATCTGGTGGAACATCTCTGAACAAAGTTCTCATGGATGCAAAATGTTTAAGTATCACGTCATGCAAGTCCCAACACTCTAAAAGAATATCTTTCATTGTGAGTAATACGTGACATGGAATGCACCACGGAGCTTCTTCACTGTTTAAAAGGTACGAATGAGTAAAATACGAATGGCCGGTGTGCAGCCAGCATAGAACCATTTCCTCTTTGCGACCACGAGAGGTAGATGAGTGGAACTCTTTTAGGTTTGGATGGATCTGGAAAAGTTTGTTATCCATCTGTGTATTCCAGTCTTCATGCCAGAGGTCTCTGACATAATCATTAATAGCTTTCGGTTTTAGATCTGTGTAGGGGATAGGTATGTTGGAATACAAAAGAAACGACATACATTAATAAACAATCAGCAAAGGGAGAGAAAAGAGCAAGAAAAACAGGAAACTATGTGAACAGGAAAACAGCTGGCAAACAGACGGTTATGGAGGATTCTTGGAACTGGTGATCAGACATAGAGATAGATGGAGATGTCATACATACATACATATACACTGTCTACGAATGACAAAGGTGTAACATGGCTGACCTCCCTTATGGTCAGCCGCTGAATCAGCCCACTCTATCAGTTGATGCAGAGCCTCTTTGGACATCAGACCCCGGTCAAAATGTTCCAGAAGATCTTCTGCACCGCGTAAATTAACAGCAGTTTGGTTAACTGGGTGGCTGGATGGAGGGTAGTAGGGGGGAAGGGGTTGATCACATGCATAACAATTGCATTCTTCAACATTCACTAAGGATAGTATTGCCGCTGCATAACAAGAAATATGGAGATACACAGATACTACAACGGTTTAAAGGATCAATGTGCATATTTCTGTGACAACAGTTTTATATAGAAACATGCTATGCAACATGCATTTCCCTGTTAAAACAAACAAACAAACAAACAAACAAACCCAATTTGTAAAAAAAGAAATTCACTTCCCACCCCCTCCCCCACCCCCATGATTTCCATCTGCTACAATAAACGGGTTCTGCTCCAGACTATAGCTCTGAATCTTTGGACGGCATCGCTTCTTTCTCCTTCTTTCTCCTTAGCGTGTTTAACCGTTACTCAGTTACAGAACAAGACAACGCGGAGACCATGAGTTGTTATGATCAGTCACTTTGAGCGAACTTTCAGAACCTTTTCGCCTTGCTGTTTCGTTTCACTTTTAGAAATCCTTCAAACCTGTCTTTTGCAGGCAGAGTATTTAGAAATCCTTCAAAACCTGTCTTTTGCAGGCAGAGTATTTAGAAATCCTTCAAAACCTGTCTTTTGCAGGCAGAGTATTTAGAAATCCTTCAAAACCTGTCTTTTGCAGCAGAGTATTTAGAAATCCTTCAAAACCTGTCTTTTGCAGGCAGAGTATTTAGAAATCCTTCAAAACCTGTCTTTTGCAGGCAGAGTATTTAGAAATCCTTCAAAACCTGTCTTTTGCAGGCAGAGTATTTGATTCATTTTCAGCGCCTGTTGTGCTCGGTTTTTCCATGTGCGCGAACAGTCTGCCCGTGCGTCTGTTCGTGGTGTGTGTGTGTGTGTGTGTGTGTGTGTGTGTGTGTGTGTGTGTGTGTGTGTGGTGTGTGTGTGTGTTGGAAGGCAGGGGATGTGGGCGGGCAGGGGGCGGACGGACAGGATTATTCCCTTAAAGGGGCTTTTCTTTTTTTTTTCTTTTTTTTACTAGAGACGCCAGTAAGCATCCATTAACCATAGTCAGAGACATACATGACCTCCCAGCCCTAGTGAGAGAGATGAGAGAATCTCCAATGTACTCGCCATGTAACCATCCTTCATAACAACCACCGCATCCTCCAATCAGACAACCAACCAACCAACCAACCAACCAACCAACCAACCAACCAACCAGCCAACCAACCAACCAATCAACCAACCGACGAGCAAGTGCCCAGTGCACTCTTCAGCTGTCCAACCATTCCATCCAAAAACATGCAATCAACCAACTAATCAACAATCCAAACCCACCCTCAGCCCACCAGATCTTCACACAATCAGCCATTAATGACACATTTCATACCGTCCAACCTACCTTCCAACCAATAATGACTCGAACATCCCAAGCAAGTTTTCAGTCAGTAACAATAATAATGAAGGTTCGTATGTACCTCATCATTTCTAAATGAATTAAGGAGTCGTGGATTTACAGCACGGAAGTGGGCAATAGGGACAGAAGGGAGTAGAAACGTGGGCGGGGATGGGGGGGGGGGGGGGGGGGGCAGAAACAGAAAACAAACTTGGATTGCTTGGATTAAAAAGAAAAAAGAAGAAGAAGAAGAAACAAAAACGGTCTCCACATTTTTCTCACTCTCAAATCCCGTTGCATTTACACGCGTCTTCCCTTCCCCCCCCCCCCCCCCCCCCCCCCCCCCCCCCCCCCCCCCCCCCGATCCCACACCCACCCACACCCCCTCCACACGCCCATGCATGGACGCACAAACTCAACTCCATTCCCTGCACACATACTTTCCTTTCATCCATCCTCTCTCTCTCTCTCTCTCTCACACACACACACACACACACACACACACACACACACACACACACTCTACATACGTTTACCCCCCCCCCCCCTACATATAACAGATGTTCAAATATATGTTCACATTTTTTTTAATATATTGACGAAAACTGTGCAAAATTGACAGCCTATATGTCATTTTGACTTGCTGAATACATTCATTTTTATGCACAATTGCAATGATCTATGATGACTTGAAGGTCTGTTGATATTTCAAAAATTCAGTTTCGTGTGTGATTCGTGAGAAATGCTGATTTTTATTTCATCACTCAGTTTTTGTTTGTCTGTACTATTTCCAAATAAAACCGGCAAAAAAAAAAGAAGGACGAGAGAAACAAGACACAAGTATGTATGTATACGAAAAAGAAACCCGTTTTATTTTTCACATATTTTCCCTATTTTTGATTTTTGTTTGTTTGTTTGTTTGTTTGTTTGTGTTTTGTTTTGTTTTGTTTTGTTTTCTTGACCATTTGGCAATTCCACTTCATAGGTCAAGTATGTAAACCACACGCACGCACGCACGCACGCACGCACGCACACACACACACACACACACACACACACACACACACACACACACATACACACACCTTCTGAGCCTTGAGCAATATCTGGATGGACTCTTCTTTGTTCTCTCTGGCTTCCTCTGCCTCCTCATCTTTGGACTCTTGCTGCTGCGGCTCAGGAGCCACGTTGGTCGCGGACAGGTAGATTTTCTTCAGAATTCCCTGTCAACCGGGTGGGAAAGAGGCGAGGGACAGAGAGATACTGAACAACATTAAAAACGCACCGCTTGCCAAAAGACCCAGACAACGTTGGTAGTACAGAATTATTTAATGAAAGTAAGCATATTTGATTACGCATCCATTTTTCAATTAAACAAATGTCTGTTCTTGACAAGAATGGCCGAATTCATCTGAAATTAGCTGGTGACTTCACTAGGGTCCCTGTCAAAAAGTACACCACGACGAGCATGTCCGTCCGCGAGCTCTAATACCGAGTGTGTCCGCCATTTGCCCCGATGCACGCTTGGCAGCGCCTCCTCATGGAGTAGACAAGGTTGTGCAAGAACGCCTGTGGCAGTCCATCCCACTCCTCGGTCAGTGCGCGCCTCAAATGATCGAGAGTCTGTGGACGTCTTCCACGGGCCACAAGACGCCCCAGCTCATCCCAGACGTGTTCAATGGGAGCCATGTCAGGGGACAGAGATGGCCAGGGCAACACGGCAATGTTGTTCGCCTGGAGAAACGCAGTGGTGGCTCTTGCGGTGTGGGGTCGTGCATTAACATGCTGGAAGAACTGCAGCTCCGGGTGCTGGCCAAACAGTGGGACGACGTGGTTCTGCAGCACCTGCTGGTACGTGTTGGCATTCACATGGTTGTCAAAAAAGTACAGAGGTGTCCGGTAGTCATGACTGAATGCCCCCCAAACCATCAGACTGCCCCTCCCCATCTATCGGCTTCAAACACTCAGCAGTTGGCGTAGCGTTCCCCGACACGCCTCCAGACTCTCATTCTCCCGTCAGCATGAGATAACGCGAAGTGACTTTCGTCAGAGAACAGCACAGCTCTGCACTGACGTCGTGTCCATGGCAGATGCTGGTTGGCCCACTGCAGGCGTTGCTGACGGTGTCTACGGGTGAGGTCTGGGCCAACATGAGGGCGTCTTGCATTGAGCCCTGATTCTTGCAATCGACGTCGAACGGTTTGTCCAGACACTGGACCCCGTCGACCAACCACCTGGCGACATGTTTCTGCTGCTGTAAGGAATCGATTACGAAGATGAAGCTGTCGAATGTATCGATCTTGCGCTGGTGTGGTAACACGAGGTTGGCCCGTTCGGCCCCCGATCAGTGGTGGAACCAGTTGCTGCCAAACGTTGTGATAGCCTTACAATTGTAGAGTGACTGCAGTTCAGTTGTCTGGCTGTCTCTCTCGATGACATGCCGACCATCAACATTCCAATGGCTCGCTCGCGTTCTTGCATAGACAGTCGCGGCATTGTTTTCGGACCACTTCGCCTGGTCGAATGACAACTGATACCGTTTTCCAGTCGGCGTGACTTCAAACTCACCATTTGAGACAAAGAAACAGATGAGCTACGTTCAGTCTCGGCCCCAGTGGCAAAAAAAGTGTTTTGGGCGAGTTGCACGTGGGCGTCACACGAACGTTGGCAAGCGCGGAGAAACCGAGGCAGTGTGAATCTGTGTCCCTTAAAAATTGTGTTAATATACCAAATCCAAATACACATTTTTTTCCAAATGGGAAATCGGCAAATCAAAACGGTGCGTTTTTAATGTTGTTCAGTATATCTTCCCTTCATCGCCCCTCAAACACACACACGCACGCATGCACCTACGCCCGCACCGCACAGCACCACACGCAGGGAGGCACACACACACACACACACATACACACACACACACACACACATACACACACACACACACACACACGCACGCACGCACGCTCACAGAGTTAGCTATCTACCTGTCTAACTCTACACACACACACACACACACACACACACACACCACACACATATATATATATATATATATATATTGAATTATAAACAAAGCTTGCTCTTATGTCTTAGATAATTCAATATTTCTTGCAGTCATTGCAACACCAAGCTGCTCTGTAAGTTGCTGGAACGGTGCTCGGTACTTATCCTTGGAATTTATTACTTTGTTGTATATATATATATATATATATATATATATATATATAACAAACTAATAAATTCCAAGGATAAGTACCGCACCGTTCCAGCAACTTACAGAGCAGCTTGGTGTTGCAATGACTGCAAGAAATATTGAATTATAAACAAAGCTTGCTCTTATGTCTTAGATTGAAGAAATAGGGGGAGATACGCATTCATATCTGCAGTGGTAGATGATTCCGCCTAACTAACAGTATGTGCTTGAGTCGGTGAATGGGGAAAATAAAATAAATGCTTCTCAAAATGAGCCTTAAGCAAGCTTATATTCTCCAAGGGTGAGACATCCTCCAATAGGGAGGGAAACTCACTAACATATAACTCCTGGTCATATACCGATATTTCGAAACTTGGTGGTTTCTCCTCAGTGACCGCGGAAAGTGGTAATTTGACTCCTCTGCCTTTTCAGTTTTAAGAAGAATACAATCCCAGAAAAGGTTGGTGTGCAATACCGTAGTATGTTTGTTGAGTTTTCAAAAAACCAACCAAAGGTGCCATCTAAGAAGCAAAAGAAAATCATAAAAGAGCAAAACAAACTACATTTTCTTGTGAAAAGTAAAAAATATAAAAAGATATCCTCTAAGACACAAGTGCTGAGGGCAAGTTCTTGGAATGAATCCGCAAGGGACTAAAATACAACAAACTAATAAATTCCAAGGATAAGTACCGCACCGTTCCAGCAACTTACAGAGCAGCTTGGTGTTGCAATGACTGCAAGAAATATTGAATTATAAACAAAGCTTGCTCTTATGTCTTAGATTGAAGAAATAGGGGGAGATACGCATTCATATCTGCAGTGGTAGATGATTCCGCCTAACTAACAGTATGTGCTTGAGTCGGTGAATGGGGAAAATAAAATAAATGCTTCTCAAAATGAGCCTTAAGCAAGCTTATATTCTCCAAGGGTGAGACATCCTCCAATAGGGAGGGAAACTCACTAACATATAACTCCTGGTCATATACCGATATTTCGAAACTTGGTGGTTTCGCCTCAGTGACCCGGAAATGTGGTAATTGACTCCTCTGCTTTCAGTTTTAAGAAGAATACATCAAAAAGGTTTGGTGTGCATTCGTAGTATGTTTGTGAGTTTCAAAAAACCAACCAAAGATGCCATCTAGACAAATTGAAATCATTAAAAGAGCAACAAACTACTTTTTTGTGAAATTAAATAAATATAAAAGATATCCTCTAAGACACAAGTGCTGAGGGCAAGTTTTGGAATGAATCCGAAGGACTAAAATACAACAAACTAATAAATTCAAGGATAAGTACCGCACCGTTCCAGCAACTTACAAGCACTTGGTTTGCAATGACGCAAGAAATATTGAATTATAAACAAAGCTTGTCTTATGTCTTAGATTGAAAAATAGGGGGATAGCATTCATATCTGCAGTTAGATGATTCCGCCTAACTAACGATGTGCTTGAGTCGGTGAATGGGGAAAATAAAATAATGTTCTCAAATGAGCTTAAGCAAGCTTATATTCTCCAGTGGAATCCCCATAGGGAGGAAAATCACTAAAATAATTGTGTATTCCGATATTTCGAAACTTGGTGTTTTGCTGGAACGGTCGTACTTATCCTGGAATTTATTGTTTGTTGTATTTTAGCCCTTGCGATTCATTCCAAGAACTTGCCTCTAGACTTGTTTTAGAGATATCTTTTTATATTTTTACTTTTTCACAAGAAAGTGTTTGTTTTGCTCTTATGATTTTCTTTTGTTCTAGATGGCACCTTGGTGGTTTTGAAATCAACAAAACTACTCGGTATTGCACACCAACTTTTCTGGGATTGTATTCTTCTTAAACTGAAAGGGAGGAGTCAAATTACCACTTCCC
>JAFLJL010001918.1:72897-88767 GCA_018398815.1 Conus ventricosus
GATTATCTAGCTGTGTTTTTTTGTCTGACTTTTTAACTTTACTTTGAATCTACCTGTCGCTCTTCAGCGAGTTGATGGTTTGATTCCGAGTCACTTGCAGTCGTCGCATAGCAGTCGCCAAGGACATCTGGTGAAATTTCGGTATGGAACGAAGGCCTGTTGAAACATACGAATACCAGCTATCGCCAATGACAGGGATCTTTTGGGAACAAGAAGCAAAGACACTTTATATCAAGAAACGAAAACAACTACGGCAAAAAAGGGGGGAAAAGAAAAGAAAAGAAAGAAAGAAAGAAAGAAAGAAAGAAAGAAAAGAAAGAAAGAAAGAAAGAAAGAAGAAGAAGAAGAAGAAGAAGAAGAAGAAGAAACCAATAAACACAGCAGTGACTGACATCCTGCTACACAGATCTCTATGCGTGTTAGGTGAATGGGCACCCCAGCCTTGTTAGTCTGGGTTTATATGCCAGTCATCGTTTCATCACTGAAGCGGAAGCTCTCTTCCTCATAGGTAATCGTCGCAAAGATGGTGAAGTTTTCACTCAGCTGCCTCGTGGCTTTCCTTACTTCTCCAAAACCAGACTACGCAACAACACTGTTCAACCTGATTTCAACGAAACTCGATGAAGAAAAAAAGAAAGAAAAGAAAAAGAAACATGGCCGAAGAACGGATCCATTTCATCTTCGATGTGGATCCGTCATGTGAATTTGGATCACGTGCTGGCAACAGGATCCTCTGGACCTGTGGGGAGGTTTGGGCATAGCTCGAAGCTCTTCAGTTTACGCTTTCCCGCTCACTAGAGACTGACTACTGTAGCCTACAAGCATTGGCTGTAATCGTCATAACCACTGGAATGAGCTAACTAACGTGGTCGATAGCTGGTCTGGTACACATCAAAACATCGCCACGCCATTACCACTGCAGTCATCTTCAGTTGCAGCAATAGTTTACGGTAGGTCTTCCCCCATATCAATCGCACAGACTACATTATAAGATTAAGTCATCCTACAAACATTTTCTGTTCATGGTTGGTTTTGGTATAAGAAATGGCGTGTCTTCATCCCACCCCTCACACACACACACACACACACACACACACGCGCGCGCGCGCGCGCATACACACACGCGTGCGCGCGCATGCGCATAGAGAGAGAAAGAGACAGAGAGAAACAGAGACAGACAGACGGACAGACAAACAAACAGACAAGAAGACAAGGAGAGACAAAGAAAGAAAGACAATTACGAGAAGAGAGAGAAGAGAAGAGAAGAGAGAGAGAAGAGAGAGAGAGAGGGGGGGTGTCGGTGGGATGATGATGATGAGATGATGAAATGATGATGATGATGATGATGATGATGATGATGCCCGATGTTTTATTTAACCGTTATACGCCCAAAACGGGTTTCTTCCGGTACTAACGGCTATAACGGCCCAAAACGGTTTTTCTTCCGGTACTAACGGCTATAACGGCCCAAAACGGTTTTCTTCCCGACTAACGGCTATAACGGCCCAAACGGTTTTTCTTCCGGTACTAACGGCTATAACGGCCCAAAACGGGTTTTCTTCCGGTACTAACGGCTATAACGGCCCCAAAACGGTTTTTCTTCCGGTACTAACGGCTATAACGGCCCAAAACGGTTTTTCTTCTTCACGGAATATCTCAGAAAGTACTTGGCCGATCTTTCTGAATTTTTTGTAGGTATGTTGATCATGGGTCATGGATGATGCCCGGTGTTTTATTTTACCGTTATAGCCGTTACTAACGGCCACGTTACTAACGGCCCCAAACGGTTTTTCTCGTTTATGGAATATCTCACGCGTATTCAAGATAAACTGGGAGTACGTTTACATGCTTTGCATCTTGTTAGTTCTTACCGCACGCTCTGAGGACAGTGCGAGTGATGCATGTGTTCAGTATCTGTCGGAAGAAGATCAGCGCCATGCAATCCTGAAACAGCTGTCAATTGCACACACAGAGACACACACACAGACACACACACACAGACGCACACACACACACACACACACACACACACACACACACACACACACACACACACACACACACACACACGCACACACACACACACAGAGCGTTTATGTCAGGGAAGTGGGGTCAGTGTTAGGGTATGTCCTGGACAGGTATGCATTCTACTCTCTGAAAAAAACCCTCCGCTGTAACCTCACTGGGGCTTGTCCCTGGTCATGTTCTGGATGGGTAGTACCCTTTCACTACTGTAACTGAACTCTACTGAACTCCAACCTTACTGGGCCTCATGGCTGTCCAGTTTGTAAACAGGTCATCACCATGACACTCAGTCAACTCCCTCACTGAATCTTCACTCTAACCTCACCGTGGCTCGTGGCCGGAACCGTAGATGATTCAGAATCGCCCCCCCCCCCCCCCTCACACACACACCCAACAGAACATCTACTCTGACTTCATCGGGGTTTCCTGGCTGTATGTGTTGCGGATAGGTCAACGCTCTTAAACATCCCGTTCACTCCCGTTGAAAGAGCTTCTGTTCTAAACTCAAATGGCTGACCAATTTGAGGGTCAGTCTGCATCTTGTTTCCATCTCTCTAACAGAACCTCTACATTTACCTGCTTTGGCGGTAGCAGATGGGTCAACACAACACCATCCTCTCTCTCTCTCTCTCCCAACAGAATCTCTGATCTAACTTCGCTTTAAGCCTGGCATGTTGGATTGGCGAGCACTCTTCCACTACAACTAATTCCCTCACTGATCTTCAGTTCCAACCTACTGGCAGGACAAAATCACAGACACAAGGTGCTCGACCAAACAGACCTGCCGAGCATCCACACCATCCTGATGCTGTCTCAGCTTCGATGAGCAGTTCATGTAGCTCGCATGTTAAACCACCGGCTACCCAAAAGACTATCCTACGGTGAGCTCTAACAAGGAAAGCGTTCCCATGGAGATCATAAGAAACGCTTCAAAGACACTCTCAAAACATCCTTGAGAGCGTTTAACATCAACCCTGACACATAGGAGCAAACTGCTATGGATCGAGCCAGATGGCGTTACTCTATTTACAAAGGCGCCAGTTTATGTGAAGAAAGGGGGTACAGCTGCAGCGCAACAAAAGAGACAGGCAAGGAAAGCCCGCGCCCGCAATTAACAGCAGGTCTCTCACATTGCCTTCTAAGCTGTTGCCGCACATTCCGTGCACGCATCTGCTTGATCAGCCATCTGCGCATCCACAAATCATCTCACCCCACCCCGACCCTAGGATGACTGAAGTGGTTGTCGTCGACTTGACGGACGAACAACGTTCCAACCTCACCAGAGTTTGTGACTGTACAAGCTGTGGATGTCGTGCAGCATCCACTCTCCCCCCCCCCCCCCCCCTCCCCCACTCCACTAATGAAGCCTCTACCCTAACCCCACACCAACCTGACTGTTGTTCAAAACCAGGAATTTTGTGGCTGGATCTTCGCCCTTCCGCCCTATCAGCTTTGCTAATGTAACCTCTATTCCAACCTCATTAAGATTCGTGATTGTACAAGTCGTTGATAGGTCAGTGCATCTACTCCCCTTTCACTCCCCCTGCATGGTGTCATTCAGCGGAAGATGACGACATTCATTTCTTGTTTTGTTGTCCACTCCCGGAAATCTTAGGGAAAAAACTGTGATCAAACCAAAGAATGTCAATGACCCTAGTGATTGTGAGCTGAATTTGCATTTGTCGACAAGAAATAAAAACAGTCTTTTCAATCTAGTAATATATGTTTAAAAGGTAAAGAAAAAAGTAAGATATTGCAACAGCATGTCTATATAAGGTATTTTCCACACAGCGTCAGTTGTCTCTGAATGTGGTAACTGTTTTTCCCCATTTTACGTGAACAGAACTGAATGTTACCAACTGCAACATTATGTATCGCTATAATGTCTTTAATATGTCTACACCTTTCAGCAAAGAGGCTTGAGCTAAAACTCACTCAATCTTCGAACTGATACTTGTTCCTCTAACCTCACTAGAGTTCGTCGCTGGTCATAATAGGGGTAGAGAGGTATATTGCACTCTCTCCACTCCACCAACAAAATCTCAACTCCGGCCCGCCAGTACCACAGAATTTCGCGGCCGGACATTGCACGCCTTCCTCTCTCAAGAAACAAAAAAGATCAGCCCGAAGGTGCGGGTGGGACCCGGAGAAGTACTGTCCTCAACTTCCGAACAAACCAGCTGGGAGCAATCCTGCACCACCCTTGGAAGCCTGCACTGTGTTCACATAGGGTGCAGGACGCACAGGACATTCCATTATGACGTACAGGAACATAATTGCTCCCTGGTGGATGCCATAGTGTAACACCCACTGGATGAACACGACAGAACCTCCACAGGAGCATTCCGATGGGTGTACCAGCCCGTCTTGCATGACTGCAGAGCCCACCAACGAAAAATGCCACCGTCAAGCAACTGCTGTATGTATCCAACAGCCTCATTCAAAGCTGTTCTACCGACAGTTGAAGACAGTACAAATCTAGACCTGCCCAAGCTTTCGCCATGAGGTCTTACGTGCCTCTGAAGGGAATCCCTGGTTAGAGTCTTTCTCGTTTTCAACAGGGGTTTCCTTCCGGCCATGGGTCTTTCCTCACCGTCACAGAGTCTTTCTACATCGTCACTAAGCCTCCCAACCAACCATCCATCCATCCGTCCGTCCACCCCCCAACCGTCCCAACCCTTACCACAGTGGCTTTATTCAACTCGCTGCTGCTTTGGCCAGCGCTACTGCTGATGACGCGGAGGTCCTGGAAGGCCTTCATGGCCAGCAGGATGTTGAAGGAGCCGTTCAGGCCGGCGATCCACACGGTCAGGGCGTGCTCCCACGACATGCCCAGACCCAGCCGCCTCAGCACGGGGCTCACGAAGAACACCATGATGGCTCTGAGGGAGGGTCAGGAACACATTCGTGAGTCTCTTGGAATGACAGGCTTCGCTCGAAAGAAAGTAGCGAGTATGAATAGGGAAGGAGAAGGGCGTGTGGAGAAGGGGGTGTAAGTCGTTGGGGGATGGGGTGGAGGGCCCTTTCCAATGTTGGTTAACTAAATTCAAGGATCTCTTCCGAATGTCACATTTATGATCGGTTTGGAGAAATCTTACTCAACAGATAGAGTCTTCGATTAGGTTGAATCGCTGTTGGCTTTACTTATTAACTTGCTTTCTTCTGATTTTCTATTGAGCCAAACGAGATAACTGCTACGACGCCACTTACTGACGTCCAGATCCATAATTACACACACAGACACAGACACAGACACACACACACACACCACACACACACACACACACACACACATTTAAACCCTCAATAAAGATAATTTTGACTTGACTTGATTGACACACACACACACACACCACACACACACACACACACACAAAATCTTTTCGTTAAATATGAGGGGTCCACAAAATGAATGAATCCATCTGACAGAAAAAGCAATGTGTACTTCAGATTACGCTAACATGAAAAGCTTTGAAATAACCGAGAAGAAAGAAAAAAAAGAAAGAAAGAAGGACATTAGGATGTCGAATATAGGCATGACCTAATCACAACCCTCTCTCTCTCTCTCTCTCTCTCTCTCTCTTCAACACAATGCTTTTATCACCGTTAGCTGGATGAAGAATTTTAAAACGTCTGAACAGTCAAACCCAAAAGTAAGGAGAAGGAAACTCAGAGGCTCCTAGACTCCGACATGCGACGTTTCTGCCTTTACGAAAGAAACGGAACAACTTAATTAAGGTGGGGTTCACACCTTTACCACAGCAAAGGCATAAATATCACGTGGCCAGACTGAACTACTATGCTAACGTTTTGTCCCTGGACTGTCTTTGGGGCTTATCATTAAATAAACCGACAAAACTTGAGTCGTAGAAAGTCTACGTGGCTGGAAGAAGACGAAACAAGAGTTTTTACCCTCATCCTCATAATCGATTTATTTTGACCCGGAAGATAGACTATAGTCTCCCTTGCTTTTCAGCAGACAACAGTGCGCAGATTTGTAAAAGGAACACAAGTATGGTATCCCTGCGGTTTTCTTTCCCAAACGGGAAGCAACGAAACGCGCGTACACAAATACTGCTCAACATCAACAACGTGAAGTTTGGTCTCGATTTGACTTTTAAGACTACATTTCTGTTTGTTTTCCCGTGTTTACGTCTGTTTTGTTTGTTTGTTTATTTGTTGTTGCTTTTTTCTAAGCTGATGAGTATGACGTCAGACCAAAGACACTTCGCCCTACATAGGGCGTTGGGGACTTTCACATGGTTTTAATACGCTTCAATCGATCGCCGGTCGTGCTCTCTGACTAAATAAAGTCATCGTCAAACTCTAAATCGCGTTGTTGTTGTTGTTGTTGTTGTTGTTGTTGTTGTTGTTTGTTGTCGTTGTTGTTGTTGTTGTGTCCTCGTCATCGTCGTTTCTGTCGTTATTTTTAATTTTTTTAATCTAAATTTCACGACCAATTTTAACAGTATTTTAGGAGGGTGCGTTTTCCCAAACGTTAGTACAAAGTAATTGACACATTGCTCCTTTCCGTTAATAAAAATCGAGTTACCCATTTCCTTCCTCTTTCATGTATGACGGAAGTGAACTATTTTCGGTGTATTCCGTACAGGCAAGTCCATGTGTCAAACTGAAACGAAATGGTAGGATGGCGACGCAAGACAACAAACCAACCAAGTTCAAGCACAAAATTGGCAAAAGGTGTATACATCGACAATATGTCAACGATCTGTTAAAATGGTGTCAAAAACATTTGACGTAGTGATGAGAATGCCATTTTGAAACCTTCGAAAACTGCCGTAAAATTGTGTCCCAGAATGTAGTACGGGTGAAAGAGAGCATTAGTTCGTGTCGCCAAGGGGACAGAAATCAAGCGGGTGTGGTGAGCACGGGTACTTCACCTGCTGACGTTGACGACTACCCAGAGAAGGAAGTCGTAGTAGGATCACCTTGGTAGCGAAGTAATGCAATTTATCCGTGACGAGCACCCCGGCGTAGAAAAACTGCACCGAGTTGTGAATGTCCATCAGCACTCGGAATGACCTGCCACCCCAATGAACAGACCTCGGTCATTTTGACCCCACAGTGGTCTGATGCAGCTATGTACAGACATCAGTCACTCTGACCACAGTGATCTGATACAGCTATGTACAGACATCAGTCATTCTGATCCTACAGTGATCTGATGCAGTTATGTACAGACATCAGTCACTCTGACTACAGTGGTCTGATACAGCTATGTACAGACATTAGTCACTCTGACCACAGTGATCTGATACAGCTATGTACAGACATCAGTCATTCTGACCACAGTGATCTGACGCAGCTTGTACAGACATTAGTCACTCTGACCACAGTGATCTGATGCAGCTATGTACAGACATTAGTCACTCTGACCACAGTGATCTCATACAGCTATGTACTGACATTAGTCACTCTGACCCCACAGTGGTCTGATACAGCTATGTACAGACATTAGTCATTCTAACTACAATGATCTGATACAGCTATGTACAGACATTAGTCATTCTGACCACAGTGGTCTGATACAGCTATGTACAGACATTAGTCATTCTAACTACAGTGATCTGATACGCTATGTACAGACATTAGTCACTCTGACCCACAGTGATCTGATGCAGCTATGTACAGCATTTGTCACTCTGACCCCACAGTGATCTGATGCAGCTATGTACAGACATTAGTCACTCTGACCCACAGGGGTTGATACAGCTATTGTAGAGACATTAGTCATTCTAACTACAGTGGTCTGATACAGCTATGTACGACATTAGTCACTCTGACCACAGTGATCTGATACAGCTATGTACAGACATCAGTCACTTAACCCACAGTGCTTGATACAGCTATGTACAAACATTTATCATTTGACCCCACAGTGGTCTGATGCAGCTATGTACAGACATCAGCCTTCTAACTACAGTGATCTGATGCAGCTATGTACAGACTTAGTCATTCTGACCCCACAGTGATCTGATACAGCTATGTATAGACATCTGTCATTCTGACCCCACAGTGATTGATACAGCTATGTACAGACATCAGTCACTCTGACCACAGTGGTCTGATTTCAGCTATGTACAGACATCAGTCATTCTAACTACAGTGATCTGATACAGCTATGTACAGACATCAGTCACTCTGACCCACAAGTGGTCTGATACAGGTATGTACAGACATCAGTCATTCTGACCACAGTGATCTGATGCAGCTATGTACAGACATCAGTCATTCTAACCACAGTGATCTGATACAGCTATGTACAGACATCAGTCATTCTGACCCCACAGTGGTCTGATACAGCTATGTACAGACATTAGTCACTCTGACCCCACAGTGATCTGATACAGCTATGTACAGACATCAGTCATTCTAAGCACAGTGATCTGATACAGCTATGTACAGACATCAGTCATTCTGACCCCACAGTGGTCTGATACAGCTATGTACAGACATTTAGTCATTCTGACCACAGTGGTCTGATGCAGCTATGTACAGACATCAGTCAATCTGACCACAGTGGTCTGATACAGCTATGTACAGACATGTTACTCTGACCACAGTGATCTGATACAGCTATGTACAGACATTAGTCACTCTGACCACAGTGGTCTGATACAGCTATGTACAGACATTAGTCATTTGACCACAGTGATCTGATACAGCTATGTACAGACATTAGTCATTTTGACCCACAGTGGTCTGATACAGCTATGTACAGACATCAGTCACTCTGACCACAGTGATCTGATTACAGCTAGCACAGACATTAGTCATTCTGACCACAGTGATCTGATACAGCTTGTACAGACATTAGTCATTTGACCACAGTGGTCTGATTTAAAAGCTATGTACAGACATCAGTCAATCGGACCACAGTGGTCTGATACAGCTATGTTTCAGTCATTAGTCACTCTGACCCACATAGTGATCTGATACAAGCTTATGTACAGATTATCAGTCACTTGACCACAGTGGTCTGATGCAGCTATGTACAGACATCAGTCATTTGACACCACAGTGATCTGATGTAGTTATGTACAGACATTAGTCATTCTGACCCCACAGTGATTGATACAGCTATGTACAGACATCAGTCACTCTGACCAAGTGGTCTGATGCAGTATGTACAGACGTCAGTCATTCTGACACCACAGTGATCTGATGTAGCTATGTACAGACATTAGTCATTCTGAACCCACAGTGATCTGATACTGTATGTACAGACATCAGTCACTCTGACCACAGTGATCTGATACAGCTATGTACAGACATTAGTCATTCTAACTACAGTGGTCTGATTACGCTATGTACAGACATTAGTCACTCTGACCAAAAGTGATTGATACAGCTATGTACAGACATCAGTCACTCTGACCACAGTGATCTGATACAGCTATGTAAGACATTAGTCATTCTGACCACAGTGATCTGATATTGCTATGTACAGACATTAGTCTTTCTGACCCCACAGTGGTCTGATACAGCTATGTACAGACATTAGTCATTTTGACCCACAGTGATCTGATACAGCTATGTACAGACATCAGTCACTCTGACCACAGTGGTCTGATGCAGCTTTGTACAGACATTAGTCATTCTGACCCCACAGTGATCTGATGCAGCTATGTACTGACATTAGTCACTCTGACCACAGTGATCTGATACAGCTATGTACAGACATTAGTCATTCTGCCCCACAGTGATCTGATACAGCTATGTACAGACATTAGTCATTCCAATACAGTGATCTGATACAGCTATGTACAGACATTAGTCATTCTGACCCCACAGTGGTCTGATACAGCTATGTACAGACATCAGTCATTCTAACTACATGATCTGATGCAGCTATGTACAGACATCAGTCATTCTGACCCCACAGTGGTCTGATGTCAGCTATGTACAGACATCAGTCATTTTGACCCACGTGGTCTGATGCAGCTATGTACAGAATCAGTCATTTTGACTCCACAGTGGTCTGATGCAGCTGTGTACAGACATCAGTCACTCTGACCACTGTGGTCTGATGCAGCTATATACAGACATTAGTCACTCTGACCACAGTGATCTGATGCAGCTATGTACAGACTCAGTCACTCTGACCACAGTGGTCTGATGCAGCTATGTATAGACATCAGTCACTCTGACCACAGTGGTCTGATGCAGCTATGTACAGACATCAGTCACTCTGACCACAGTGATCTGATACAGCTGTGTACAGAATTAGTCATTCTAACCACAGTGATCTGATATAGCTATGTACTGACATTAGTCATTCTAACCACAGGGATCTGATACAGCTATGTACAGACATCAGTCATTCTAACCACAGTGATCTGATACAGCTATGTACAGACATCAGTCATCTAACCACAGTGATCTGATACAGCAATGACAGACATTAGTCATTCTTCCACAGTGATCTGTACAGCTATGTACAGACATTAGTCATTCTTACCACAGTGATCTGATACAGATATGTAGGACATTAGTCATTCTAACTACATTTTGATCTTTACGCATGTACAGACATCAGTCATTCTAACCACAGTGATCTGATGCAGCTATGTACAGACATCAGTCACTCTGACCCCACAGTGATCTGATGCTTATTACAGACATAACAACTGTGCATACATTGCACAGGCAACAACAGGGTTTTTTCCGGCAGGGTTTGGGAATATACAGTTACAAAAGTTTTTTTTTTTCCAGCATGAAATCGCTTTCATAGTGTTTCAGTGAACATTGTGAATGAGCGATAAACTGACACTATACAGGCTGGTTTGAATGGTTTGAAATCATTTAAAGGTTTAAGTCCATAAAAAGGAAAAAGCGACGTACGCAGCTGCGTCGTAAACATGGCTGCATTGTCCGAATTAGCAAAAACTCTGTATGATTTAAATGCCATTGTACTGAAGAGATTCCGGTCATATTACGATGCAATTTTTGCAGCGCCCCGATGTTCGCGCTAAAATTGACTCTCCCCAAATAGACACCTTTCCCTCTAAAGTATAAACACTACAGCGTCTATGCCAGTGGTGTGAGAACAAACGTTTTGTTTGTTTTGTTTAAGTGATGCAGAAGGGTGGCTTTAAAGGTAATTTTGGCGTCATATACTGTACCATGTCAGACAATAGCATTCACGGCAGTTAGTCTGCTCTGCAGGCCAAAGTTTGTGTGTGGCAAATGCAGTAATAAGACAGTCACGTGGTGCCCAAACCCACTTCCGCCGTAGGAAGAACCCAGTGTCAGCCTCCCGAACCTCATTCCCTCTCGGCCTGCCGTCCAAGCAAGATAAGTCTTGTGCTCTGTCTCGCCTTCTCTTTGCCGTTGTGTTCAGATAGCTTTGTGTTTGCTTCTTTGCTTATTTGTTGTGGCTTGGGGTCTTCACCCTTTTACTCTTTAGCCTGTGAGCTTTGGGTTGGTGGCTTGATTAATCTATTGCACCGCGCCATCGTCGTCTTTGTGCCTTGTCATCGGCCACTCGCGACTTCGCCTTCCGTTCTTTTCGATCTTCGAAAGTGGGAAAACTCCATCGCCGGTCCCACCTTTTCCCCCTTTTCTTTGGGGTTTTACGGTCCTTTATTCTCCGAGTCTCAGTCCATTCTCCTTCGATTCGGACACCCGATTCGTCTTCCACTCGGTTTATTTTTCGCCGGTCGTTCCGCCATTTTGTTTTCGACCGGGCCCAAACCGGCGTCACTTACGATCGACCTTCCTCGATCTAAAAACTAAGATCTTTTACATTTACAACACATTCCAGTGTCTCTCCCGAGGTGGTTGAGCTTTTCTATCCCTCTATCCACCTCTTTGACTCCCTTTGCGATCGTGCGTTCCGTGTTTGTTTTCCCCACCACCAGTGCCCAACATGGTGAAGGACACTAACGGCTCCAGACGCTCCACTCTTCGGCAGTCGCTCTCTACCCCGAGGGCCGCGTGTCGATTCCACGGGGCAAACCGCTCACCGCACACGATGAGCGTAAAGGTCGGGGGTAGGGAGGGTTCCGCGCAGGGGACGCGCGACCATCATTCCCCATTCCCCCTCTACCCCTTTGGCGGGGTACACGATCGTCGCGATCGAAGTCCAACAGTCAGTCCAGTCGGATGGGCAAGCAGCAGTCATTGCCGACTGTTTTTCATTTTTCTTCTTTCCTAAGCCCAAATCCAAGGGCAAGGCTCCCATGAAAGACCTGCCCGTTCTAAAAACTTCCCGTTTCCCGACGGTTCGCCCTGTTCGACTTCGACCGCGTAAGGAGACCCTATCCTATCATGCCGCGTCCGGCGATCATCGGCCCCAGGGACCTTGCCGAGACCGGACCGGCGGTGACGACTCACGGCCGGAATCACCGCATGCACCGATCTATTTAGACTCGTGACGCTAGCACCTCCCCCACTAACGTCACCCCGTCTCATCACGCTCTCCCCAACCGTGTCCGGGTTCAGCCACGACCCGGACACGAGGAGCGTCAACACTCCAGTGGAGGGGCTGTGGCCAGTCTTTGGTGGTACCCCCCCCACTGACCACAACCCCGGGTCAGGTACGCAGGCATCGACTAGCTCGGATCTGCGCCCTCACCCCCGACGGTCGAACCACCCCGATCGATCGTCTCAATCTCCCCTAGGGTAAAGGACGTTGGGGGAGCACGACTTCTTCCGCTCCCCTATTGGGCAACGTCCGCGGTCCCGTTCCTCCGGGGGAGGATCGACCAGCGGGGCCAGGGGTAACCTTTCGTCCCTTGAGTCTTACGCGTCGACTCAGCCATCCCCGTCCGCTACCACACGGCCAGGAGGCTCGGCGACCGAAACACCCACCGACCTCTCTGCCACGCAGGGGGCCGGCGCGGACCCCACCCGGGAGATGCAGGAGGCAGTGCTCTCCCTTGGTGCGCAAGGTTACCCGGGTCCCCAAGGAGACTCTGCCTCTGGGCCCCCACACCCTTCTTTCTCCCCGGGGACCGGTGGTTCTATTCCCCGAGAGGAATCAGTGGCTTAGCTCTGACTCTTCCCCTGACTCCATCTTCGGTCTCATGTGGCATCCGGCCTCCCAGAGCTGGATCGACCTGGGCCCCCCTTCCTCTCGGTGCGCTGTCCGATCGGCGGTCCCCTAGTTTTCACGCCGATTATGGAACCACCGGGGAGCCGTCCTCGTTTTCCCCCTCTTCCCAACGGGTCACGACGCCACGCAGCCCCTGACCTGGCCTTCCGAAGGTGGACACTGAACTTCCCCTTCACGAACATACGACCCACAACTTGAGGAGGGTTTGAGGATTTCCTCCCCCCAGTCTGGGAGCCTCTCCGTTTGGGAGAGCTGCGCCCTGATCTTGTTTGTTAGGGAATCTCCCCTCCCTCTAACAAACATCTTCTCCCTTTCCCGTTTCACTGGGTCCCTCCCCCTACCCAGGCGATCACGGCCAAGGATAGCCGCTCCCCAAACCATCACTCCTTTGGTGGGACAGATCTGGCCTCTCTCGCCAGGGGGTTGCACATGCCGTTCCCCCCCGGGGGATTGACTTCTTGTCAGCCCCAAACGCGGCCCCATAGGAGTATTTCCTCAGGACTCTCGCGTCAGGCCCCCCATGTCCTTTTCTCTCTTCTCTGCCAATCCGGCCCACCAGGGAGATGGGCCATTTCCCGCTGACCTCAGGCTCAAACCCAACCGCCCCCGTCCCACATCCACCTCTCTTTCTTCAAAACCCTGATGAGAGTGGGACAGAATCTCATGGCTGGTATTCTAACACACCACCACGGGCATGCCCTCATTGACATGTTTTTCCTACAGCGAGCTGAGGAACTCTGGCAAAGGAGGGAGGCATTGTCTCAGCGTCTTCAGACCCGACGACACTGAGGCAGGCTCCCAGGCTGTTGATGACCCCCTTATGCGTTTATTTGTCCACAAGATAGCACGACGCAGCGCCCCGCCCTTGGGGCTGCGGTGGAATAGCGCAGCCAGGATCACTTTAACTGCCTTCTGGCAGTGAGAGATGCCTTGCTATCACAGCCCATCTCTCCCCAGCGCTCAAGCGGGCCTTATCGCTGCCATCCCGGTCAGGAGCATTCCTTTTTCGGCGCTAATCCGCTGCGGTCATTAACCCATGCCGTCGAGAGCTCAAAACAGGGCCGCTTCTATGCGACCACAACCCCTCGTCAGCATCGCCCATCTAGACCCTTCGTTCGTCAGGCCACCCACAGCCAGACCCCCCACCCTACCCCCAAGCAGCGTCCCCTCAGGCCCGCCAAACCACCCTACCCCAAACCAGAAAAAAACCCTCAACGGAAAAGAATTTTTCGTTCGGCCGAACAGCCCGGCCCAGAGGTACTAGCGGACTCACCTTCCGAGGGCGGGAAATGCTGTCTTCCCGACACACCTCGCCCCTCTGCCCCCCTGGCAGGCAGTCTGTCCTGCCTGCCCACCAGTGGGCGTCGCATGGGTCTCAACCCCTGGGTGGTATCTGTTCTACAGAGGGGTCGTCTACCCTGGGCACACGATCACCCCCCCCTTCCTGACCCTCCCCTCCTCCTTCCACCGGCAGATCCACCTCCGCCCAGCGTAGGCCCTTCACAGAAACCGAGAGCTTCTCCGGAAGGGCGCCATCACCGAGTACCACCACCCCAACCCCGGGTTTAACTCTCGCCTCTTTTGTAGTCCCGCCAAAGTCCCACGGGCGGGCTGTAGGCCCATCCTCGACCTTTCCCCTCTCAACAGATTCCTCAGTATCAACCAGATTCAAAGGGGGGAGACCCCGGCCCTGATCAGGGACTCCATCCACCTCTGACTGGCCACCTCTATAGATCTAAAGATGCCAACTTTCAGATCCCATCCACCCGTCCCACACGATTGCAATCGTTTCGTCTGGCGGGGCCGTGTTTCAAGTCAAGGCCCTCCCCTTCGGGGAACTCTCCCTGGCTCCTTCCTCTCACGAAGGTAGTCAAGGAGAATGGCCGCCCTTGCCAACAGGAGGACATTTTTGCCTCCTTGTCTACCCTCGACGACTGGCTCGTCTTGGCTCCCACTCAGGTCCCTAGCCCAATCCCACACCTCCAAACTTTCTTCATGCTTTTGCTCCTCTCTGGTGCGTCACCAACCCCACCAATTGCGAGCTCAGTCGCCCATTCAGCAATTCACCTTTCTGGCAGACTTCGACACCACCTCCATGAGTCTCCCCGACCCCGGAGAGGCTCCGCTCGCCTAGTGGATCTCATTGCCCACCTTCGCCTCTCCCCCTCACTTAGCAAGGACACTTTTTCTCCCTCCTGGGGATGATGGAGTCCCTGTCTCCTCTCATTCCCCTAGGCAGAGTTCCAAAGCGACCAGCTCAGAGGGAGTTCGCCGTCGTTGGTCCCAGACCAACGACAGCTGGAACCAGACCAATCCCTAGGGCCTTGGTTCGTTTGGTCCACGGGAGGAGTGGTTTCAGCCCATCCACCCTGTCCCCCCGGAGTTTTCCCCATCTCCCTCCCAAATCCCAGCCCGGGAACATTACACAGACGCCTCCAACTCGGTCTGGGGGGCCCATTTGGAGAGCAGTCACGCCTCGGGGGTTTGGATTCCTCTGACAGCTCGTCTCACATCAACATCTTGGAACTGGAGCGGTCAGGCACGCCCTCCTCCACTTCCAGTCCTTAGTCCGCCCACCGATTTGTTCTCTCGTTTTCCACGGACCAACACTTCGTGTAGCTTGTTACATCAACATGGGGGGGGGGGGGGGGGGGGGGGGGGGGGGGGGGGGGTGGAGGGGGGGGGGGGGGGGGGGGGGGGGGGGAGGGGGGTGGGGGGGGGGGGGGGGGGGGGGGGGGGGGGGGGGGGGGGGGGGGTGGGGGGGG
>JAFLJL010001919.1:5000-7500 GCA_018398815.1 Conus ventricosus
ACACCTTGGTTATCCCAAACAAATCCAAACCCATATGAATTTAAACATTGTCGAACATTTGAAGCCCAAGTCCTCTTACCATTATTGTCTAACTTCAACAACATCCTGTAACCTTTATAGGGTATCCTGCATTCATCCATTCTCGTTAGTTTGAGCCAGTATTTTATACATTTCAAATAAGATTTAAATAAACAGGATATCTTCCAAGTTCACCGTATACCAAATCATTGGGAGTTCTACTATCCACATTCAAAAAGCGCTTCAACGCATATAAGTGAACTTTCTCAATTAAAACACCTTTCTCAAAAGCCCATTTTCTGCTCCATACTGTAAGATTGGCTGCACCTGCGAATCAAATAATTTGACAAAAACACTGAATGAATTGCAGTCCAACTTATACAAAATATGAAGAATAACTATGACTGCCTTTTTCGCTCTATTTTACTATATCCTGACAAGCAAACTCAAAACTAAGTTTGGTTGTAAAATAAATACCAGATATTTATAAGCATTAACCACAGCAATTCCCTCACCTCCATATGTCCATCTTTCCGCCCGCCCCAAATATCCCCCTTTACGAAACACGACAATATTTGTCTTACTCATATTAACTTTTAATTCTAGTTTGTTTGCTGCAGAGTACAAATTATTCAGTTGTCTCTGGAGACCGACCACTGATACTGCTAGTAAAATAATTGTCATCAGCAAAAAGCAGCATAAACAATTCTAGAATGTCAAAAGTTACTCCATGTCGACCATTTTCAATTATTTCCAAGGCTAACTCATTAATAAATAGAGAAATAATTACTGGGCTACATACGTCGCCTTGTTTGACCCCACTTGTACACATGACATGCTCGGATAATTTTGCACCCGATCTTATTTTTGCTTTTACCTCACAGTACATACTTTTTATGCAGCGATACAATTTACCTTTTATTCCATTTTTTAACAAAAACAGGCCATAACAATCTTCGAGAAATTGAATCAAAAGCCTTCTCAAGTCAACAAAAGCAACATATAACTTTTGATTATTTACAAATTGTTTCTGAACAGCAGCAAGCAGGGTAAATATATGATCAATTGTAGAAAACCCTCTCTTAAATCCGCCTGATGTTCTCCAGTTATGTTATTTTGACTTACCCATTCATACAATCTACTATTAATAACAGAACTATAAATTTTGCTACAAATATTACTTAATGAAATTACCTCTATAATTATTTACATTGTTAACCTCGCCCTTCTTAAATAAGGGTAAAATAATAGATTCTTTCCAGCTGTCAGGATAAGTGCCATTATCGAAAAGAAAGTTAAATAGTTTTACCAAGAAATTCAAAACAGACTCACCAGAATATTTGAAAAATTCGCCAATTAAACCATCAGGACCAGCAGATTTTCCATTTTTCAATTTTCTAATGGCTAACAATACTTCTTCTGTAGTTATTGCTCTATCATAAGGAAATTCTTCATCTTCATTATAATTAACTATGATCTCTGTTGAACTAGTTCCGTCACTTTTTTCTAACAAGTTTTTAAAATGTTCAAACCATTCAGATATAGAAATATCATTTGATGGTTGACATCTTTCTTTGAAATTTTGTGTATAGTTTCCCAAAAGACCTGTTGGCTCTTCACAGAATCGATCAGTTCATTTAACAATGACATATTATATTCTTTCTTTTTTCTTTCATTTAAATTTTTATATTCGCGTCTTGAAACACTGAATGCGACTCGATCCTCTTTGTCTAAAGTTTTACAAAATTTTCTCCATAGGCTACGCATTTTACATTTGATACTTTACAATCCCCATCATACCAGTTATCATCAGGGGTTCTCTTATTTGATACTATCTTCTTTTTCAAATGTTCAGCTTGTTCTTTCATGATCACATTAAATCTACATATGGCTTCATTTACATCCACTTCGATAAGATCTTCTGCAACTACCATTTTCTCTTTCACATCATGAGAGTCCATGGACTGTGTAAATTTCAGGGCATAATCCTTATTCCAGCAATATTTAACTATACACTGATTATGTTTACCATTCGAACCAGTACTAATGCATTTTTTTAGCATTTTGTATATCAATACATAGTACAAGGGGCATATGATCAGATTCAAATCTTTCCATAACATTAAGTGTTTAACTGTTCACACAGTAACTCAAAACCATTTACTGACATCAGAAAATAATCGTTCACACTGCATCCTACATCAGAAATATATGTGAGACGACCTTCAAGGTCGCCATTACACATACCGTTTTAAAATGTACAGTCCCAAAACAGTACACATGTTCAAGAACTTCTTACCATATGAATTTTAACATTTTATCTTGAGAAGTTCTTTCCATGCGGCTATCAGTTAACGTGTACTTCATATTCATCTAAAATGTCTGGGGTCTTATCAGCAGTTCTAGCATTCATATCGCCACATATTAATATTTCAGTATCCTCCAAATGCAGCAGTTTACTAACAATACAATTTTCCAACAA
>JAFLJL010001919.1:20000-25000 GCA_018398815.1 Conus ventricosus
TGATTACACACGATTTTCAAGAATAATTGTCCCCCAGCTGAACGTTGTGATCCAGGTCAATGAGTAAATCCCGGAAAAAACAAACACCAATAACGTTAAAGCAATAAACAATTCTCTGAGGGGCAACGGCAGCAACAGCAACAACAGCAGCAGCAGCAGCAGCAGCAGTAACACCACCACCACCACCACCACCACCACCAACTACCTACTACTAACTACAACAAAACTTTGTTGTTGCCTGTCTTGATGATTTTATAATCATGCGTTTTAACAGGAGTAACACAGGTTGTGTGTGTGTGTGTGTGTGGGGGTGTGTGTGTGTGTGTGTGTGTGTGTGTGTGTGTGTGTGTGTTCGTGCGTGCATGCGTGCGTGCGTGTGTGTGTGTGTGTGTGTTCTGTGGCGAAGAGGGGAGAGTGAAAGTGATTGTCTCCCTTATTGCGCATTGTTTATTGTTCACTGTGAAAAGAGGCTAAAGAGGGTGACTGACCTTCGTTGAATCCATCGACATTTGACGGCGCTACATCTAGCTAACTTCACGACTTTGTCCGCACAGCGCAGTGTGAGTTACCTCATGATGACGGCTTTTGGTGTGGACTGCTCCGTGTGGATTGCCGGTGCTGAGTCTACCACCAATTGAACGGGGTGTGGCTGTGATACAGGGGGCGAGTTAGATTGAGCCGGGGTGGAGAGGATCGGAGTGTGACTGATGGGGTTGGTAGGGTGAGAGAGGCAAAAGAAACGACAGCAACAACAACAACAGTGACGTATGATGATGATAATTTAATAATAATAATAATAATAATAATATAATAATAATAATAATGATGATGATAGTAGTAGTGGTAGCATTTGTAGTAGGGAGTGTAGGAGTAAATAATAATGATGATGATGATGATGATGATGATAGTAGTAGTGGTAGCAGTTGTAGTAGGGGGTGTAGGAGTAGGAGTAGTAGTATTATATAATAGTAATAAAAATAGTCATAATGTTGACAATAATGATGATAATGATAATGATGATGATGGGTGACGGGAACATCAATATTGATAATAATAATAATGATAATAATAATAACGATAATAATAATAATGATAATAATAGTAGTAGTAATACTGATAATAGCAATAATAAATAATAGGAGGAGGAGGAGGAGGTGCTGGAAGAAGAAGAAGAAGAAGAAGAAGACAAATAATGAAGATTATTTTGACGACGACGACAACGACGACAACAACATTAACAACAACAATGATACAAATACAAACAACAACATAGTACAAACAACAACAACAACAAACAGAAAACCCCCAGAAACAAGCTCTTGACAAGGAATTCGAACTCACAACCGTGCGATCCGCTGTTGAACGCTTAAACCGTTTCACTGCAGGTCTCCTCTGTAGCTAGATATATATCTTCCAGGAAAATGTGACTGTGCAGAGCACGAAGCTATAAAATCAATAGCATGAAGGGAAGAGAAAACACTAATATTGTGTACAAGCGATGTAAACTCTCTTTTATCGTGGAGTGACACACACAACACACACACACACACACACTCTCTCTCTCTCTCTCTCTCTCTCTCTCTCTCCCTCTCTCTCAGTGCGCGTGCGCACGTGAGCAGTTTATGCGAGAGTCCCGTGGGTCCTTAAGCCAAAGACGTCCCATGCCTTTCGTCGTAAGTTGTCTCCCTTGGCGCCCCCTAGCGTTTAATCATTATTCTAGAAACAAACCAACCAGCATGCAAGCAAAGAAACCAAGACAGATTAAAATAAAAAGGTTTCACGTTCTAGCGAAGAGACAGACAGAAATAAAGAAGAAAAGAAACACACACACACACACACACACGCATGCACGCATGCACACATGCACACGCACTACACAAATACAAGCACACACGCACACGCGCGCACGCACGCACGCACACACGCACGCACACGCACACAGAGGCAAACCTATGTCTATCAACTGAACTTTCAACGACTGGACCCCTCTTTATAACACACTTCTTCCGCTTAATAATACCACATTACCTACAGTATGAAAAAAACAACAACTCAAAGTCACGGTTGAAAGTCTTCATAGAAGAACCGCTACTCTCAAGACCCCAAGCTAGTCTACACATCCAGATCATGCTTAGAGTCGAACTCGTACCTCCGGAATGGTCGGGCCCCGTAAGGTCAAGTCGCCTTGTGGTGGGTGGGTGGATGTCTTATTCATTTTCCTTTCGGACGTCTGTAGGAAGCCGTGGAATGTCGGCCTCAAAAAGTTTACCTGTGTTCCTCCTCGGCCGGTGATGATGGAAATTTGCTAGACTGCTTCTATCATGGGTTTTAGGAGTCTGGTTCTGTTGTTGCGAAAAAAGAAAAGAAAAAAAGAAACCTCATAGGAAGAAACAAAAACGAGGTCTTCTTTTCTTCTTCTTCTTCTTCTTTTTCTTTCTCCTTCTCCTCCTTCTCCTCCTCCTCCTCCTCCTCCTCCTCCTCCTCTTCTTCTTCTTCTTCTTCTTCTTCTTCTTCTTCTTCTTTCTTCTTCTTTCAGATTAACAATTCATTTGGGACTGAAAGCTGAGTGAATTTAAGCTTTGAAAGTTGATCGAGGAAAATACAAGGTGGTCATTCGAACAAACCGCTTAGCGAAGAGAACGAATACAACGATGACAGCATCCAGGCCACACGCGTTGCCACTGTCTTTGACTGGCTCTTCGGCTCTTATGTTGTCTGGCCGTCCGTTTGTTCCATTCAGTTGGTGGTCCCACATGAATTCCCCAGCATAAAGAGAATCTCATGAATGGAAGTTTTATCCCCCCTGCATGAATAGACTCTCATAAGTGCAAGCTTTATTCCCCTGCATGAATAGTGTCATGAATGCAAGTTTTATTCCCTGCATGAATAGACTCTCATAAGTGCAAGTTTTATTCCCCTGCATGAATAGACTCTCATAAGTGCAAGTTTTATTCCCCCTGCATGAATAGACTCTCATAAGTGCAAGCTTTATACTCCTGCATGAATAGACTCTCATAAGTGCAAGTTTTATTCCCCTGCATGAATAAACTCCCATAAATGCAACTTTAATTCTTTTGTGTGAAGGCAATCCCATAAATCCAACTCCACACACCCCCTCCCCTCCCTCCACCCTGCATGAATACAGTCCCATAAATCCAGCAGTTATTCCCCTGCATGAATATAATTCCATAAAATCCAACTTTAATTCATCCGTATGTGTGCAGTCCCATAAATGCAATTTTTTTTTTCCCCGGCATGAATACATCTCATGAATCAGACTTGAACACGTGAAAACAGTACCACAGATCCAACTTTTATTTCCCTGCACGAAAACAGTGTCATTAATATAACTTTTATTCCTCCGCATAAATAGTCCCATAAATCCACCTTTAATTCTCCACATAACTGCACATGAATCCAGCTTTGATTCCTCCACACAACTACAGTGCCATGAATCCAACCTACGTGAATACTGCTTCATGAATACATACTCAGCAACAATTTCTCGGGATCAAAACAGAAAACACCACACTCTGAATACATCTTTCATTTTACTCTAAACTGAATTTTCATAAAATATATAGCGAACAGGAAGGACAAGAAAGATAACTCTTGCTCGCACGATGAGGGAATTACACGCTCATAACTGCAAACGAGCACCAGTAGAAGACAGAAAGCACCCCAAACAAACAATAAGTCACCCGCCTCTTTCGCTCCCCTCCACACAAAGCGTGTCTGTATACTCCATGTCCGACACATGCACGCAGCAACAACAGGTGCAGAAAATTAATGAACAAACACTAATTAACATTTAAATAAAGTCTGGCGTTCGTTTTCATCAATCTAACTCATTCCCAAACAGAGCACACACACACACACACACACACACACACACACACACACAGAGAAACAAAAGACAGGTAAACTTCGGTGTGATTGATACGAAAGAAACTTAAATGACGTAGGGAGCGGTAAACAAGAAAAGAACAAACAAACAAGAAAGCTAACTCTTGCTTCCTACCTTGTCGCGAAACTGATTCATGAGATCTTACGCTTTCATCTACTTGAGAGCCTAGTGCGAAAATAACCTATTGTTGTTCTCTTAAAGAGGTTATGTACACCTTGGTTTCATTTTTTTTATGTGTGGCGTGCATGAGAGACCACAGTGCAAAAAAATAGTCTATGTCGTACTACAAATTAAGCTATGCATACCTTGGTTTCGTTTTGCATGTGTGGCGTGTATGAGTCGGCTTGAATCATCGACTACCAGAAACATGCACGTCAACACGTTGCCAGCCGTCATTGTCACTTTCAGTGGTAGGTGACAGGTGTCAGTCACGGGGCAACACATACCTCCCTTGTCAACAGTTCGTCACCGGGATGTCAGTCAGCTCGTGTATGACCGCGATGGATAGGGTGATCAGTATCTTTATGATAAATATGATGAGATTGGTGATGATGATGACGTGGAGGAGGTGGATGAGGAGCGGGAAGAAGAGGAAGAGGAGGACGACGACGATGAGGATGATGATGATGATGATGATGATAATGCTGACAATGATTATGATGACAACGATAAAAAAAATGAAAAAACAAACAAAAAAACCCCCAACAATCAACGGATTGAAAAGAAGCAAAAACTAAAGATGGAAATAAGCAAAGAAAGAGAGAAAGAGAGAGAGAGAGAGAGAGAGAGAGAGAGAGAGAGGGGAAGAGAGAGAGAGAGAGTAAGGAAGGAGGAAAGAAATGACGGAAGAAAGAAAGGAAAAAGAAAGAAAGAAAATGGGAGGAGGGAAGGGAAAAAAAAAAAGAAGGAAAGAAAGAAACAAAGAGAAAAAAAAAAGTTGTGAGGGGAAAAAAAAAGATGAGTGGAAGAAAGAAGGAAATAAAGAAAGACAAAAAAAAAAAGAACGTAACAAAGAGAGTAAGGACGAAAGAAAGGGGGAAAAAAGAAGGAAAGAAAGAAGGAAAATAAGATTATGTATGTGCAAGCAAGCGCG
>JAFLJL010001919.1:30000-37500 GCA_018398815.1 Conus ventricosus
CCCCGGGGTTGAAAAATTTTTTGGCGGCCTGCCGGGAAAAATTCGGGCCCCCCAATTTTTTATTTTGTTCAATTTTCCAGAGAGGAAGCTGGGTGGGTTTCAAGTTTTGAATCCTAAGAAAAGGGGGTTTTTTTAGTATTTTCCAAGAATTTTAAATACGGGCCTTGGCATTGCTTCCCCAAGATATTTTAATATGGGTTTGGGCTTTTCCCACCCCCGAGTATTTTTTTCGCAAAACATTCCCTTTAAAATTTCGCGCTCATAGTTTGGGTGGGCGCTGGGCGCTTAAAAAAACCCTAATTACGTTGTCCAAGCTAATTTTTATTTTCTTTGGTTTGTGCTATTACTTCACCGTGTGGGGAAAACCACCATTTTTTTGGTTGGGAGTAAAAAAATTTTTTTGTTTCAAAAAAAAAAAGAAAAAAAGAAAAGATTTTAATTGGGGGAAAGAAAAAAACACCCCATTGAAAAAAACTTGTGAGCGTCGCTGTGATCAAAGGAAAACTGGGAAAGATGATTTTGGCGTGCTTTCTTTTAAAAAACCAAAAAAAGTGGAAAGAAAATAAACGGCAGAAAGACCCCGTGTTGCAGTGAATTTAGCAAGGGAAAAAGGGACAAAAGCAAAGCGCAGGCGGGAAAAACAAAAAGAATGAAGCGGGAAAAACAGAAAGAAAAAGGGGAAGCCCCAGGAAACAGAAAAAATAAAAAAAAAAAGGAAAAGGAAACAAAAGATTAAGGATTAGGCTAATGTAAAAGGCTGGGAAACCCCGGTAAGGGAAAAGTTTTAAAAGGGTTCAATTGATTTTAGAGAAAGTGAGAAAAAAAAGGGGGAGCCCACCGAGGGGGGAGTCAGTTCCAGTGACTTTGGCGCAGCCAAATGCCCCCGCCCCCAAATTTCCAAAATTTTCTGGGAAAAAAAACCCGTTTTCGTTTGCCCCCCAACATCAGTGTTTCCCAAAAAGTTTCCCACCAGTCGGGTTTTGGCCCCAAAAGAGGGGCGTCATTTTGTCGGTTTTTCCAGAGGGTAAGGCATTAAAAATTTTCCCCTGCGTTGCCACCCAGAACAAAAAGTCTGTTTTGGGTGCTTTTAAGGGAATAAATTGTGAAGGGATTGCCCCTCACAGGGGAAAAAGGGTTCAGGAAGAAATTTCGTTCAGCTAAATTACAAGCAGGTGGCCCGTACCTCAGTTTGGTCCCTTCTGACCCATATTTTGAAAAGTGGTTAATTTGATTGGGAGGGAAAAAGGGAGTTCCCCTAAATTTGAAAGAGCAGTTTTAAAAGGAACAGTTTTGGGTCAGGTTGCGGCCCGGGTTTCCCCCATACATTTGAAAGAAAACAGCCAGAAAACGCGGAGAGTTGTTGAATTCGCAGGGGTAAAAAAAGGGGAAGGAAACGTTTGGGCACTAAGGGGGCAGGAGAAACAGGTGCAAAGGCACGGGTGAGAAAAGTGAAGGGAAGCCCGGGGGGTTTTTCCCTGAAAAAGTCTGAAAACCCCGTGGGGGGGCAAAAGGAAGGGCAAAGGGCATTAGGTGTTTCATTTGCCCACAAAAAAGGGAATGGGGCGGGGGGTTTGTCGCATGAGGTTTCCAGAAGGCAGCAGCCTTGCAAGAGGTGGAAAAGGGGTGGGCCAGGGGAAAGGGCCCTTTGAAAGGGGGAAAAAAAAGGGGATTCATTTCTGAAGATGGTGGAGTGCACCCTAGGGCTACATGGACACAGTCAGTGTGGGGGAGGGAAAGGGCACTAGGCTGAGTGGTTCTTTCCCAGTGGAAAAAAGGGTTTTTTTGGCCAGAAGCGGGTGAAAGGGGTTACAAGACAGGGGTGTTCATGGGGGTATTTACGAAAAAACGCGGTCGAAAAAGGGGGTTTTTGACAGGGCAAATCCAGACCTGTATCAAAACAAAGGCATTTGGGGGGAGTTTCCAGTTGCAAGATAAAGTACGTCCCCCTTACTTTAGGGAGTTTCTGCATTGGGTGGAAAAACCCTTTTTAAATGTTTTAAACCTTGGGAAAAAATTAAAGGTTTGAAAAGGTCCAGGGGACCCTGAGTTGTTGATCCCTACAGGGGCGGCATTTTCAACACGGAGCAAAAAGGAAAAAAAAAAGGTTGAAAAACCGTTAGTCTTAACCGGCAAGGAAGTCAGGATAGATGTTTTGGCCTGATGAGTTTGACCCAGGCAGGAAAAAACCCTTTCCGCTCGTAAAAGTTTTGGGAAATTTGGGAAAGAGGTGGAGAGAACAGGGGGTTTTTAGAGGGAGGGAACAGAGTTTTTGTGAAAGGCGGGGGGTTTGTACCGAGTTTTTCCCCAAAGGGGGAAAAAAGGGAAAGGGTGACCACCAGTTAGGGGTTCCCAAGCTTTTTATGTGACCCCCTTTTATGTCAGGGGTCAGGGAGTCGCTCAGGGCCCCCATCTGGCAAGAAAAAACACCAAACCCAAATTTTTTGATGACTTTCTTTGGAGGAGAAATGGCAGACATAAAGCGTTTTTTTTTTGATGTAAAGTGACGTGGTAAAAGGTCACCAAAGGGGGGGAAAGGGGAAAGGGGCCCTCTTAAACACCCCCTTTAATTGACACCCCGGTTCAGGAGAGTGGTGTTGTTTTGGGAGGGGGCCCCCAATCGCGCCCTGTTCCAAAGGCGGGAACCGGTAGTGTTGACGCTGGGGGACAAACGCGCCCAGTCCCAGAAGGGGGTTTGCATTAAAAGGGCGTAGATACGCAACAGGTCGCGGGAAGGGCGGGTAAACCCCTTCCTCGCGTGGGTGTGCCAGCAAAAATTTTCCCCAGTAAACGGGGGGTCACATTTAAATCGGGCGTGATGGGGGAGGTAAAACCGGAGCTAGGATCAACAGTTTCACCCCCCATACCCCCAAAACAATGAAAAGGCTTGGGGGGAAAAGAGTTTTCCATGGTGGCAAAAGGGGCATTTTAAAAAAGAAGCTCTTGAGGAAAGGGCCCAGAAAATTGGGACCAAAACCTTTCCACGGCACGTTCCCCCTACGGGAAGCCCCTCGGGAAAAGCACGGGCTTTTCGCCATTTGGCTGCAAAAAGGGCGGAAATTTTGGGGGGGAACCGGTGTGCATTTCAAAGAGCTGGGTCCCGGAGAACGGGATTTCCAAGAAGTCAAAACCTAAATACCCATATGTGGGGTTTACCCCAATAGATAGAGGGGGCCCTGAAATTTAAAGGGAGGTTTGCAGGGGGTTTGGGGGGTCGTCCAGAAGAAGCAATTTTACAGGAAGGTGGGGAAAGGGCCAATTCCTAAAGGTGGGAGATCAAGCCCTGTTACGGTTTCCCCCGGAAACACAACAAGCTGTTTAAGTTTGGGAAAGGGACCATTCCCCTCATTAAAAAGGTAGTCGGGACAACCGAATCGATGTAAAGGGAAATAAAAATTTTTCCCAATGAAATTTTGCCCCCAAAATTAATATTCGGGTGAGACCAGCACATAGGCGCAGCAGAAACTTTTGATGGGGGTAAAGGGAAAGGCCCCAGCAGAAAAAAGGGGAGTTTTTGTTGCCGGGTTTTTTTCCAAGGAGAAGAGCCCATCCCAGGTTTTTCCCACTGTATGAAGGGCTAGACAGTGGGAGAAGGAAAGTTAGGGGGCCCCTTTAAAACGTTAGGGCGTCCCTGATGAAAAAACCCAGGCAGGAAACTTTTGAGAATTTTCGGGGGTTAACATCACGGGAAACCCCGTAAAATGTAAAACCCAACCCGTCCCATTTTGCCCCCCAAGAAAAATTTAGGAGGGGGGAGGTGGAAAAAGTTTTTGGACCGGGGGTGATCAAACCCGCCCAAATTTTCCGAATAGTGCCCCCCGTGTTAGGAGGAAAAATTTGGGTGAGCATCGATTCTGTGTCAAAATATAAGTCAAAAACATTTTCCCCCAAAAGGTCGATGCAGAGGCCCTACCAAACTTGGAAGACCGTTCCGCTCAGTTTCCCCAAAAGCAAGAGCCGTTTTCCCCAAGGAAGATCCGGAAGGGTTTATTTGGCAAATAGCCTTGATTTGGGGAAATCAAAGGAAGTCACACCCATTTACCCCAAAGGGGTATACCGGGTGGCGAGTACTCCCTTTTTGGGAGGGTTTCAACGCACGCATTCTTCTCTCGGATGATGGGGAAATTTTTTGGGAGGGTTTGGGAAAGGCGTTGTTTTTTTCAGGGATGAATTTGATAGCACCCAAAACATGGGGGGGGAAATTGGGGCCCTTAGAGCAGTTTTAGAGGGGTTTTGGAGCCCAACCCAAATTCAACCCAAAACCAACAATGCCAGGTTGGTTTTCCAGCCTGGAGTTCCTAGGTTTTGTTGTCGGAGGCGACACAAAGCCCAAAAAAAGGGAAAGGTGGGGGAAGATTTTGAATTCAGAGAGACCCCAAAAACCCCAAAAAAGAAGTCCGGAGTCGCTAGGTTTTATTGGGTTTTTAAAGGGTTTTTTTCCCAAATTTTTTGCCAGCAATACGAGTCCTTCGTGTTTGGTCAAGGCAAAGGGGAAACCCGGCCCCTGGCGAAAAGGTTTAAAAGTGCAGAGCAAGCACTGCAGACGGTGTGGGAAAAACAGGGTTTTTGTCCATCTGGGGCTACCAATAGTCCCAAACCCTTTTTGTTTGGGACAGATTCAAGGTGGTGGGGTAGGCGCCCGTATTGTTACAGGAGCTTTAAGGGGTCGGTTCCCCGTGAGATATGCAGCAGGAAGTTGACAAAGGGGTGAAAAGGGTACGCAACGTTTGGGGAAGGAGTGTTTGCCGTTTGGGTGGGCCGTGCCGAAGTTCCACAAATACTTGAAAGGGGAAAAAAGTTTTGTGAAAAAGACAGATCATAACCCCTCCAAAAATTCCCGCAGGGGCGCAGTTGAAAAAAAAGAGAGTGCTTTCGGGCAATGGGCATTGCAGCCCCACATTTCCGGGGTGCAGCATTCCCGGTCGACAGAATGTCGGGGCTGGGCCCAAATTTTAAACCCGGGAGTCTAGCAAGCTGCAATCAAAAAAAGTCATTATATCCCGGGGTTGGTTATAATTTGGTTTTTTTACAGTTTTGTTGTTGGGTATGGGTTTAAACCCCGTTTGGGTATGGTTTTATAATTTTTTTGTGAGATTTTTTTCATGTTAAAAATTAAATTATCTTGGACCTACAAATCGTTGTGTAAATGATGCTTATTTGCAATAAATGAGGATGGGGGAAACCTTTATGAAGTGTCAGGGGGTCTTTATATATTTATTGTGCTTTTTTAAAAGAAAAAGTGGAAAAGGAGAGATGGCAAACCGCGGGAGGGGGAAAGGTTTAAATGCGGGAAGAGGGGCGTTATAAAATTTAAAGGGAAAAAACGCAAAAAGCGCACGCATGATAACTCATTGGGGTGGTATTCCCCTTTAAAGATATATTTTTAAAAAATTTTTAAAAAACCCTTGGGTTTTAAAGTATTTTTTCCCAAATTTGCAGTTTGCGTGTGTCAGGAAATTCCCGGGTTTTTGTTTTTTTTTACCGTGTTTTGAGACGATGCGGTTCATATCCCCTTTGCAAGGGGAATTGTCACGGGCCCCCCCAAAAGAACAAAACCCGTCGGGTCAAAGGGTTTTTTTGGACATAAACTTAAATCAAATATTCTGGGCCACGTAGCGGCCCATGGTTTTGGGTTCCCGGCCCAAATTAAACATAGGGGGAGGCTCCCAGAGACGGTCCCCCCGGGTAGCGGATAAAACATTTGAGACCCCCTCGATGTTAGCGAAAACGAGTCGTAGCGCCTTTGGGCCCGGGGCCATTTTAAACCCTTTGTTTGGGAAAAAAACGCCATTGTTAGTGGACGTGCAGGTTTTAAAAACAGGAAAGGGAGAGGGGAAGGGAGTGTGGGTGGGGGTGAAATTTTATAAAAAAAAACCCCAAATTTAACCACAGAGGGTTTAAAGGGGTGTAAGGGGGTGACTGTCATGATTTGGAAAAACCCTTGGGAATTTGAGGGGGAAAAATTGGGGTTAGGTTAAAAATATGAAACCCAAGGTTTTCCCCTTTTTGGGCCGAACGGGGAAGGATTTAAAAAGGAATTTTAATTAAAAACCTTTTTTTTAACCAAGAACCAAAAAAAAAAAAAAAATTTCTAATTTTTTTTCTCCTTTCCAAAACCCCAAAAAATTTTTAAAAAAAAAAAGTTGGAGTTTGCCCCAAATAGGGGAGGAGGATTAAAAAGAGAATGTGGAAAAAGAGAGTTGCCCATTTTAAAGAAGGGGGAAAAAAGAAAAAAAAAGAAAAAAAAAAAAAAAAGAAAAGCAAACCCGTCCTTTTAAAAAGAGAGACTAAAAAGAGAGAGAGAGGGGGAGGGGTGCCCAAAGCGTTTTAAAAAAGGAAGAAAAAAAAGGAGAACGATCGTGTTTATTTGTCACTGTTCTATCTTTAAAAGGGGGGTTTGACCTCTACTTGGGCCCGCGCCAATTTTATCGGCAGCCCCCTGACCAGTTTCCCCCAGTCCCAACCCCGAAACCCGGTGCCAAGAAAAAAACCCTGCCAGCAGTTTTTTGTCGTGGGTTGTTTAAATGACAGTGAAAAGAAAAAGAAAAGAAAAGAAAAGACAGTGATTGTGATAGTTTTAAATACCTGGGCCCCCCCAAATAAAAGAAAATCTGTTTTTTAACCCCGGGGTTTGTTTAAAGAGGGTTTTAGATAAAAGAAATTTTTTGAAGTTAGGAAAAAAAAAGAAAAGGTTTTTTTTGTTTAAATTCCCTATGCATTGAAGGTTCGTTTATGAACATTTTGTAAATTTAAAATTATGATTTAATTTGAGGGTTTTATGTGACGAATGATGATATAAGAATGAGATTTGTAAGGGAAGCTGTGAGTGGGTTTTGGGGTGCGCTAGTCCCTTCCCCCTCAACAACACCCAGGTTTACACTCTCCTCTCTCTCTCTCCTCTCTGTGTGGTGGGCCCGGGGCCCCATGCGGGGGCGGTTTGGGTTTGGGTTTTAAGGTGAGGAGGGGTAGTCCAGTGAATAAACCCGGGGAGGATGTGGGAAATTTAAAAACGGAGTGAGGAGGGCCCTCTGTGCGTTTCGATAGGAAGGGGGGGAAGGTGGCTGCCCGTCCCACGCTTTGGGCCCTTTGGGGTTTTTTGTTTCAAGGGGAGAATTGATGGGGAAACGGGCCGGGCTTCAAAAAGCCCCTATACTGCTCCACTCAAAAAACTTTTTTCACAAAAACAGTTCCCTTTCTTTTCAGATAACGCAGAAAATCATTCTTGATTTGTACGGGAAAGGGAAAAAGGGGTACTTACATGCAAAACCCCCCCCCCCCCCCCCCAAAAAAATTTTGAAAGAAAACAGCTTAACCCAAATTTTTAACGTTATGTTGTTCGTGAAACCCGTTACAAAAACACAAAAACAATAATTTCCAAAAAGTTCCCCGTAGTTTTCATGCTTTAAGCCGTTATTTTTTACGAGCTTGATTTTGTTTTCAATTTTAAAACCGTAATTTTCGCATGTTAAATGGGATTTTTAGCTAAAACAAATTCCCCATGTA
>JAFLJL010001919.1:50000-51909 GCA_018398815.1 Conus ventricosus
GAATTAAAATCATCAGCAACAACAACAACAACAACAACATTAACAACTGAAATTTCAGTTAGCCTCCGCCCCCCCCCCCCCCCCCCCCCTCCCCTCCTCATCCTCCCCACCTTAAAAAAATGAAAAGAAAAAGAAAAAAAAAAAAAAAAAGAGAGAGAGAGAGAGAGAGAGAGAGAGAGAGAGACAGACAGACAGACAGACAGACAGACAGACAGACAGACAGACAGACAGAGAGAGAGAACAAAAATGAAATACAGAATGCAACACGCGAAGAAGAAACGCACGAAACAAACCAAACAAGTACAAAGGACAATTTCTTCATAAAAGCCCTAAAGTCCCCCCAGTCACTGAACGGTGCATCTCACTCCCTCGTTCTCTTACCCCCCCCCCCCCCCCCCACCCCCCCCCCACCCCACCCCCACCCCACCACCACCACCACCACCATCACCCATATCACCTCTCCGACCCCTTCCTCACACTCCCCAACCTCCACCCCTTTTACTTTTTCTCCCGCCCCCCCCCCCCTCCTCTACCCCCCCCTCCCCCACCCGATTATCACTACAGTGCCACAATGCCTTCTCACTGCCCCTCATTCTGCCATCCACCCCGTAAGATGGAGAGAGAGAGAGAGAGAGAAAGAGAGAGGAGAGAGAGAGAGAGAGAGAGAGAAGATAAACAACAGAGAGAAAAAGACAGGCAGCAAAAAGCAAACTGTTTGCATCTTGTCACATGCACGTTCTACTTAAAGCATGCAGCGTCGGAGTAATCCAATCAGCGTGTGCGAGCCGTGAAGGCCAATGGCGTGATGTCCAGGTTTTGGAGTTCCCAAGGAGATCCTGCCTCCCTCCCTCTGTACCCGTGCCATGTTTGTCAGGGGCCTCTCTAGCGTCACACCAAGAAACAAAAATGTGGTTGGGGAACTCGGTTTTGTTCTTGTTCTTCTTCTTCTTCTTCTTCTGTCTTTTTTTTTTTTTTTTTTTTTTTTTTTTTTTTTACTTTCCCCCTCCTATCCTTCGTGTGTTCTTGTCTTTCTTTCATTGTTTGTTTGTGTTTCGGTGTTTGCTTTCTGTTCTGCTTTGTCTCTTATTTATCTGTCGGTTTGTCTGCTTGCCTGTCTTGGTTCTCTTTCTTTCTGCCTGTCTTTCTTTCTGTTGTTCTTTTCTTTCTTTCTTTCTTTCTGTTGTTCTTTCTTTCTTTCTTTCTTTCTTTCTCTCTTTCTTTCTTTCTTTCTTTCTTTCTTTCTTTCCTGTTTTTTTTTTTTTCTCCTTTTCTTTTTGTCTTTTTTTTGTTCGTTCTTTTCTAATGATTTTTTTTTTTTTCTGTCTTTATTTACTGCTTGGTTTCTGTCTTGCCGTCTTTTTATTATTTTTTCTTTTCTTCTTTCTTTCATTCTTTCTTTCTGCCAGTCATTTTGCCAGTCTTTCTTTCTTGTCACGCAGCATCCGTTTCTTGTTTTATTCATGCTTCCGATTCTGCATGCATGTATTCATTCATTCATGCCTTTATCGGTCATGTACTTATTCATTTATTTACCCAATCTCCTTTCTTCGGTTTTTCCTCTGCCGTTTCTCTGTTTCAGTCATTTAGTTTCGTGTTCTTTGTAGTCCTTCGTTCCATTTAAAAGAATGTTCTTTCTTCCTAAAAAGCAAAATTCCTTATCCTTCAGGTTTTTTCATATACATATGTACAAATTGTAGACAAAGAAGAGAGAATTCATACGCCTCGCACTCTGTGGAGAATGTAGTGTTTGAGGGGGAAATGTCACTCTGTGGAGAATGTACTGTTTGAGGGGAAATGTCACTGTATGGAGAATGTAGTTTTTCTTCTTCTTCCTAAAATACTGGTTCACTCAAAAAACGATGTAGGTCACCAGTGTTTGAGGGGAAAGTCACTCTTGGAGATATGTAGA
>JAFLJL010001919.1:75409-77790 GCA_018398815.1 Conus ventricosus
TTCCGTGAGGACTCTCACTTTTCAAACAAGTGTGCTGGAAAAGCGCATACAGAAACGATTCTTGGGGAAGAAAAGTCGTAGCAAACATAGAATATGTGCAAGACTGTGTAGCCAATGACACTATGTATCATGTTGTGTGCTATTGCAACTTCACTTCTGGATATCAGCTGCCAAGGATGTTCAGTGACACTCCGAGTGAAGCAAAAACTGTCACCCTGGCCGCCCCAAGAACAATGTCCGCCTGCAGGCTTTTGCTGACACTGTCGAATATTTCGAGTCACTTGACGAGGAACAAATCACCATCAAGACGCTTGTTCAGTACATGGAAAGCCTGCTTGATGACACGGAACATGAAGCATACAGTATCAGGCACATGAAAGACAAACTTCAAGACCATTACGGCACTGAAATTGTTTTTTCACAGTCTGGCAACGTAGGGGACATAATATCTCTGAAGACATCAGCAGACAAGATTCTGATGAACTTTTACAAAGAAAAGAGGAATCAAATACAGATGCTGAAAAAATGTGTTTTATCAGAGCGGCAGCAAGCATTATACGAAGTGACATTAAGTCGATGTGTTCGACTCTTTCCAGCTACCCGATACGGAGAGATAGAAACCATAACCAATTTCTTCCTGATTCTCTGGCTGAACTCTTACGACATATAACTAAGAGGGCTGAAGCCAAAGCCAAACTGTCAGCGGTCGGCCAGGCCATCATCCAGTGTACGAGGCCAAACACTATTGTTGCACCACTACAAATAGGACTGGGTGTCCAAATGCACAGAGCGTTTGGGTCGCGTTTCCTGGTTGACACTCTCAATCACCAAGCAGATTGTCAAACCGCCAGATGCACCTGTCGACGACATGGGCTGGTCTGTACAACTGCTTGTGGACAGTGCAGAGGAATGAACTGCGCAAACTCTGTAAATTTCACTGACTGTGACCAATGTTCAGATGATGAAGAAGAAATGTGATTTCTGACTTTTTTACCTGTTCGCATGCGCGCGCGTGCGCGCGTGTGTGTGTGTGTGTGTGTGAGAGAGAGAAAGAACGAACGAACGAACGAACGAACGAACGAAATTTTGTTTATTCAGGGATATGAGATAAGCATACAAGTGTGCTTTTTTACACTCAGCCCTGAGGCTAAACAAAGTCCACAACAATAGTGCAGAAAGTAAATTGTCTATATATGTATACCAGAAGAAGAGGAAGAGAAGAAGAAGAAGAAGAAGAAGAAGAAGAAGAGAGAAGAAGAAAAAAGAAAAAGAAGAAGAAGAAGGAAAAAAGAAGAAAGTATGAGAAACATAAATACGCAATATAGTGTTCGCCAACTATTTACACGACTGACAAAGGCCACTGGAGATAATTCGGTGATCAATTAAAGAAAAGAATAAGACAAGAGCATAGCTAGTTTAACCGTGAATTTTTAAAATAAAACATTGATCCAATGATAATGGAAAATAGTACATACATATGAAATAATAAGTATCTGTCTACTGTCTTTGAATCAATACTACTCTCTCCTCTCTCTCTCTCTCTCTCTCTCTCTCACTCTCTCTCGTATCTCTCTCTCTCCTCTCTGTGTGTTAATGTCTCTGTTTCTGTCTGTCTGTCTCTGTCTGTCTGTCTGTCTGTCTGTCTCTCTCCTCTCTCCTCTCCTCTCTCTCTGTCTCTCTCTTCTCTCTCTCTCTCTCTCTCTCTCTCTCTCTCTCTCTCTCTCTCTGAAATTCATTCGATCCAGATGGATTCGTGCTACAGGAGAGAATGTGGAAATTGAAGATGATTGAAAGCCCAGGGAAGATATGCAAGAAATAAAGAATGGATTGATGACAGCTGGAAAAAGACAGACAGACAGACAGACAGACAGACAGACAGGCAGACAGACAGACCGACAGAAAGGAAGGAGGAAAAAAGCAAGTAAAGAAAAGAAAAGAAAGAAGGGGAAAAGGAGGAAGGAAAGACGGAAGGAATTAAGCAAGAAAGAATAAAGAAGGAGAAAAAAAGTGAAGGGGGGAAAAACGGAAATTAAAAAAGAAAGGAACGAAGTGAGAAAAGAAATGTTGGCATGCTTGGATGGACGACGATGGAGAGAGAGAGAGAGAGAGAGAGAGAGAGAGAGAGAGAGAGAGAGAGAGAGAGAGAGAGAGAGAGACGTCACACCCCTTTCCACCCTCCTCCCCCCTACCCCCACCCTCTCACCGACTCACACACACACCTTATCTTTTTCCAGCCGTCGCCACATGAATCATTTAAAGCGTTGTGGACGACTATGCCATGTGTGATCGCCTTATAGTAGGAGAGAGAGAGAGAGAGAGAGAAGAGAGAGAGAGAGAGAGAGAGAGAGAGAACTTGATCTGCTACTTATTCACTTTAAACA
>JAFLJL010001920.1:2500-30000 GCA_018398815.1 Conus ventricosus
TGTTTGTGACGGAACAGTATACACCATTTCAAACTTATTTCCTCTCTCTCTCTTCTTCTCTCTCTCTCTTCTTCTTCTCTCTCTTCTCTCTCTCTCTCTCTCTCTCTCTCTCTTCTTTCCTCTCTCCTCTCTCTCCCTCTCTCTCTCTCTCTCCTTCTCTCTCTCTCTCTCTCTCTCTCTAAGGAACAGTTAACGCCATTTCAACATCTACTACCCCCCCCCCCCCCTCTCTCTCTCTCTCTTCCATACTGAAATATCTACTACCTTCTCTCTCTCTCTCTCTCTCTCTCTCTCTTTCTCTCTGCCTCCGCCCCCATCCTAAATAAGTTATTCGCCATATTAAAAAAAAAAATGCCAGTGCAATCACGCCAAACAATGGACAATCGTTGCAGGGATTCAGACCAGCGAACGAAAGGTTCCTGCTGCCATCAGGCATCGATTTATGCAGGGACAGCGTTCGGCCAGTCAGCTGGAATATAAACACTGTGATGATGAAGACTTCGACACCTTACTTCCAGTTGCCCCGCCCCCCCCCCCCCCCCCCCCCCCCCCCCCCCACTCGCAGGACAAAATGGAGACAGGATGGGGAAGAAAGAAGAAAAAAAAGAAAAGAAAAAGAAAAGAACGACAAAAAAGCGGAAACACCAGATGAATAGAATGATGTGGTTAAGTGAGAGAAAGAGAAAGAGAGTGGGAGAGGGAGGGGTTCGGGAGAAGAAAGAGAGACAGAATGTGAATACTCCACTTTTAACTCTTGACACAGAGAGAGAGGAGAGAGAGAGAGAATGAGAGAGAGAGAGGAGAGAGAGAGAGAGAGAGTGTGTGTAGTGTGTGTGTGTGTGTGTGTGTGTGTGTGTGTGTGTGTGTGTGTTTCTTCTCCAATTTGCAAATTTTTGAAATGTTAAAATCTTATTCTAGGCAAAAACTATCAGTATGGTTCGGCGTCTAAATTTGCAATGTTGGGGCTTCTTTGTAATACCAGCGCTCAGCATTAGAAAGAAATACCATATTACGAAAGGATGTTCTATATTTACAGCAGAGTTATTTGCCATTTTGAAAGCACTAGATTTTATACTTGACATGCCTGTTATACATAGACAAATACTTATACTATCGGACTCAAAATCAGCGCTTACGGCTCTACATTGTCAATCAAAATCTAGTCGTTCAGACTTGGTGTGTGAGATCTTATTTCTCATTCATCAGCTAATAACCCGGGGTATCAATGTAACTTTGTTATGGGTCCCAGGACACTCCAGTTTACGTGGCAATGATTTAGCTGACTTTTATGCAAAGGAAGCTGCAAGAAATAAATCTGATGTTTTGAATTGTGAATATCCCTCTTTCTTCATCTGAAGCTATCCACATTCTGACAAGTTCAATCTGGAGCATAAGACAGAATCAGTACCTTGAAGATTCAGCTCGGAAGCACAGATGGGAAGTGACTAAACCAACAAGCAAATGTTGTAATCCTCCAGGGCCAATCCCAAATCGTAACCTTGTACATAGGCTGCGGGTTAATGGTTGGTTATGTAGGTACTTAAAACCGGCACCTGCTTGTGCATGTGGTCAGACTCTCGATATCCCTCATTTTTTATTTGACTGTACTAGTACAAAAAATCACTTCAGCCTCTTCATGATAAGATGAAGTCTTCAAGCTTCCGCTGACTATGTCTAGTGTTTTCAATCCCAGTTATGAGAACGGTTGGAGTCTGGCAATGGTTGGCTGTTTATCTTATTAAATCTCATCCACTTGGAAGATATTTTTAACTCTTCCACCGCCCACCCCCTCGTCACTGCCTCCCTTCCCCCTAACAGGTTGTGTGTGTGTGTGTGTGTGTGTGTGTGTGTGTGTGTGTGTGTGTGTGTGTGTGTGTGTGTGTGTTTCTTCTCCAATTTGCAAATTTTTGAAATGTTAAAATCTTATTCTAGGCAAAAACTATATCAGTATGGTTCGGCGTCTAATTTGCACGTTAGAGCAAGGCTTTTTCATCCCCCCCACCACTCTCTTCCTCCCTCTTCTCCCCTCCCCATACACACTCATAAGCTGTTCGACTCTTACGAGTAATATGTCAGCCAGTTCCATACTTTAATGATCCTTGATTACCATGTATTGGATATACATGTAATCACACAGAATTGGTGTTTCTGAATACCAGTATATATGGGCTCTTAGTGTGCGCGCGCGCGCGCGCCCGCGCGCGCGCGCGCGTGTGTGGTGTGTGTGTGTGTGTGTGTGTGTGTGTGTGTGTGTGTTTGTGTGTGCTTATGTTTGTGTATGTAGAAATTATCTCGTCTATAGCCATATTGCTTTGATGTTTGTGGACGAACGAACGAACGAACGAAGTTTAATGATGTTAGGCTGTAATACCCATTAAGCAAATCGACGCGATGGACAACAACAAAACGCGACTCAATTTCGATTTCATTAACATGGAAACCACAGCAATGTCCTTTTCTTTCACTTTACATGATGAATTTGAGAACGGAACATGTCACTGGTATTCACTGTCAGTTCTGTAGACGACGGTCACCCAGGTAAAACTGGATCAGTCCGTGGACAGCGTGCAGGCGCCAATAGAGCACATGCTATGGGTCTCTGCATGCTTCGTGTTGCGCTGCGTCTTCTTTTCCGAAGGCAGGCCAATTTAACACATTCCTCCGATGACATGTGTCTTTCTTCCTGCTTGTCAAAACAGAATAAGCAGTTGTCTTCCGAACACGATCGCAGGAATATTCTAGAACGACGTCGTCTGATTCACACAGCAGCACACCCCACGTCATCCGTTTGATGGAGCACGACCTTCCGAAAAGCTTGATTTCTGTGCGGATCTCGGAGTCGTCTCTGCACCTGTCGCTCTGTAAGAGTACGGCATAACCCTTAACCATTCCGTATAAAAAACCAGCGATAATTTTGTTTATAGCTTGCTCCAGACTTGTGTCGATGTCCGACGGGTGGATTTCTGGGCCCTGCTGTTTCACTCCTACATGTAGATCGGAACGCAAACACCGAAGCGTATCCTGAATATACGACGTGTCATCATCATCTCAAATCGGCTTGATGTGTTCTCTCCGTGCTGTGTACTATGTTCATCCAATTCGGTGTTAGGTACGTGTCAAGGAGCGTGAAACCTCTCACAAAAAGGCATTAGACGCTTGGAGACAAAGGGACATTGTACGTGGTATACAAATAGGTAATTGACCAATTAACCAGGTACGTTACCACGCAACGGCCGAAGTGGTCAGATGACAAACAACACCTAGGAGAGAGTTCGGACCTGCCCAGTGGCGAAAGGGAAGGGTTGTAACCACTACGACTCCTAATTAAAGAAATCTGAAATGAGGCAGGGAACCGTAAAACATGCAATTACTAAACAAGAGTGGTAACTCTTGCTTCCATACTGAAATAAATACATGGCCACAACTCTAACGAATGCTGTTTTCGACACCCAATCGCCAAGCACCACTCTACTCCCTCCCTCCCCCTCCCTCCCCTCTCCTCCCCCCCCTTATTTGTCTGTCAAGGAGCAGCAACCATCATTTCTTGTCCTCTCCCCCCTCTTCATCCCTTCCCACCCAACCCACTCTCTCTTCTCGAACATTAACGCCATTTCAACATCTACACGAGTCCTCTCTCTCTCTCTCTCTCTCTCTCTCTCTCTCCTCTCTCTCTCTCCTCTCCATCCCTCTCTCTCTCTCGCTCTCTCTCGTCCCTCTCTACTCCTCTGTCTGGCTGTCTGTCTGTTTGTGACGGAACAGTATTCACTCATTTCAACGACTTACTCTCTCTCTTCACATCTCTCTCTCTCTCTCTCTCTCTCTCTTCTCTCGTAACGGGTGGCGGGTCTCTTCATCTCTCCTTCATCGTCTCTCTCTCCATCTCTCTTCTCTCTCACTCTCTCTCTGTCTGCCTGTCTGTGAAAAAACATATATACCATTTCACTCGTCCTCTCTCTCTCTCTCGTCTCTCCCCCTCTCTCTCTCTCTCTTCCTCTCTCTCTCTCTCATCTCCGCTCAGGCTGTCTGTCTGTCTAACTGCCTGTTCGGTGAAGAAACACCATTTCAACGTCTTCTCTCCTCTCCTCTCTCTCTCTTACTCTCTGTCTTTCTGGCTGCCTGTCGGTCGGAAGAACAGAATACACGCCATTTCAACATCTTCTCTCTCTCTCTCTCATCTCTCTCTCTCTCTCTCTCTACTCTCTGTCTGTCCTGCCTGTCCTGAAGAAACATATATACCATTTTCAACGTCTTTCTCTCTCTCCTACATCTCTCTCGCTTCTCCGCTCTCTTCTCTCTCTCTCTCTCTCGCTATCTCTCTCTCTCCTCTGTCGAACGCCTTCTGTGAGAAACACCAGTTCAAACGTCTTCTCTTCTCTCTTCTCCTCTCCTCTTACTCCTCTGCTGTCCCTGGCTGCCTGTGTTGGGGTGACGGAACAGTAATATCACCAGTTTCAACATCTTCTCTCTCTCTCTCTTCTCTCTCTCTCTCTCTCATGCTCGATCGGCTCTCTCTCCTCTCTCTCTCTCTCTCTTCTTCTCTCTCGCCCTCTTTCCCTCTCATCTCTCTCTCTCAACATCTCTCTCTCTCTCGTCTCCTTCCGCTCACTCTCTCTCTCTCTCTCTCCTCTCAAGGAACAGTTAAACGCCATTTCAACATCTACTACCACTACCACCCCCCCCCCCCCTCTCTCTCTCACACTTCCATACGAAATATCTACTACCTCTCGTCCCCTCTCTCCTCTCTCTCACTCTCTCTCTTTCTCTCTGCCTGCCGCCCCCATCCTAAATAAGGTTATTCGCCATATTAAAAAAAAAAATGCCAGATGCAATCACCCAAACTAAGGCAATCGTTGCAGGGATTCCAACCCAGCGAACGAAAGGTTCCTGCTGCATCAGGCATCGATATATGCAGGACAGCGTTTCGCCCGTCAGCTGGAATATCAACACTGTGCTTAAGAAGACTTCCGACACCTTACTTCCAGTTGCCCCTCGCACCCCCCCCCCCCCCCCCCACTTCGCAAGGAACAAAATGGAGACAGGATGGGGAAGAAAGTAGAAAAAAAGAAAGAAAAAGAAAAGAACGACAAAAAAGCGGAAACACCAATGAATAAATGAGGGGTTAAGTGAGAGAAAGAGAAAGAGAGTGGGAAGGTAGGGTTCGGATAGAAAAAACAAATTGAATACTCCACTTTTATCGCTCTTGACACAGAGAGAGAAAGAAGAGAGAAGAGAGAGAGAGAGAGAGAGAGAGAAGAGATGTTGTAATTTGTTGTGTGTGGTGTGTTTGGTGTGGTGTGTGGTGTTTCTTCGCCACTTTGGCCAAATTTTTTTGAAATGTTAAAATCTATTAGGCAAAAACTATATCAGTATGGTCGCGTCTAAGTTGCAATGTTGTGGCTTCCTTTGTATAAACCACCAGCGCTCAGCATAGAAAAAATCCCATATTAAGAAGGATGTTCTATATTGTACAGCAGAGTGTTATTTGTTGCATTTTGAAAGCACTAGATTTTATCATTGCACCTGTTACCATACAAATACTAAACTTATCAGGACTCAAAATCCAAGCGCTTACGGCTCTACAGTGTCAATCAAATCTAGTCGATCAGACTTGGTGTGGTGAAGATCTTATTTCACCAGTTCATCAGCTAATGCAAACCCGTATCAATGTAACTTTAGTTATGGTCCCCCCCCCCCCCCCCCCCCCCCCCCCCCCCCCCCCCCCCCCCCCCCCCAAACCCCACCCCCCCCCCCCCCTTTGTTAAAAACCCCCCCCCCCCCCCCCCCCCCCCCCCCCCCCCCCCCACCCCCCCCCCCCCCAAACCCCCCCCCCCCCCCCCCCCCCCCCCCCCCCCCAGTCTCTCCAGTTTACAGTGCAATGATTTACTACTTTATGCAAAGAGCGGCACACGAAATTAAATCTGATGTTTTGAATTGTATATCCCTCGTTCATCATCCTGAAGCTATCCACATTCTGACAAGTACAATCTGAGCATAATACAGAATCAGTAACTTGAAGATTCAGCTCGGAAGCACAGATGGGATGAGACTAAACCACAAGCAAATGTTGTATCCTCCAGGCCAATCCCAATCGAAAACCTTGTACATAGGATTGCGGTTAAATGGTGGGTTATGTAGGTACTTAAAACCGCACCTGCTTGTGCTGTGGTCAACTCTCGATATCCCTCATTTTTTTATTTGACTGTACTAGTACAAAAAATCATCATACCTTTCAAGCCTCTTCATGATAAGATTGAAGTCCTTCAAGCTTCCGCTGACTAATGTCTAGTGTTTCAATCCCAGTTAGGCGACGGTTTTGGATTCGGGCAAGGTTGGTCTGTTTATCTTATTAAATCGCATCCACTTAAATAATTTTAACTCTTCCACCGGCCCCACCGCCCGCGTCACTGCCTCCCGTCCCCCTAACAGGTGTGAGTGTGTGTGTGTGTGTGTGTGTGTGTGGTGGTTTGTGTGGGTGTGTGTGTGTGTGTTGTTTCTTCTCCAATTGCAAATTTTTGAATGTTACGAATCTTTCTAGGACAAAAACTATATCAAGTAAGTGCGGCGTCTAATTGCACGTAGAGCAAGGCTTTTTTTCATCCCCCCCACCCACTCTCTTCCACCCTCTTCTCCCCTCCCCAAACAACACTCATAGCTGTTCGACTCTTACGAGTAATATGGTCAGCCATTCATACTTAAATGATCCATGCTTACCATGTATTGGCTATACTGTATCACACAATTGTGGTTTCTGAATACCAGTAGATATGGGGGCTCTTAGTGTGCGCGCGCCGCGTCGCCCGGCGCGCGCGCGCGCGTGCGTGTGTGTGTGTGGGTGTGGTGTGTGTGGTGTGGTGTGTGTGTTTTGTGTGTGCTTATGTTTGTGTAATGTAAAATTATCTCGTCTATACCTACTTGCTTTGAGATGTTTGTGGACGAATCGAACGAACGAACGCAGTTTAATGATGTTAGGCTGTCAATCCCCATTAAGCAAATCGACGCGATGGACAACAACAAAACGCGACTTCATTTCGATTTCATTAACATGGAAACCACAGCAAATGTCCATTTCTATCACTTTACATGATGAATTAGAGAACAGAACATGTCACTGGATTCCACTGTCAGTTCTGTAACGACGGTCACCCCAGGTAAAACTGGATCAGTCCGTGACAGCGTGCAGGCGCCTTAGAGCACATTGCATGGGTCCTCTCATGCTCGTGTTGCCGCTGCGTTTCTTTTCCGAAGGCAGGCGCAATTTTAACACATTCCTGCCGATGACATGTGTCTTTCTTCCTGCTTGTCAAAACAGAATAACAGTTGTCTTCCGAACACGATCGCAGGAAATATCTAGAACGACGTCGGACTGATTCACACAGGCAGCACACCCACGCAGCCGTTTGATGGAGCACGAACCTCCGTGAAAAGCTTGATTTCTGTGGCGGAACTCGGAGTCGTCTCTGCACATGTCGCTCTGTAAGAGTAACTGCTAACCCTTAAACCATTCCCGTCTAAAAAACCAGCGAAATTTTTTTTATAGCTTGCTCCAGACTTGTTCGAGGTGCGCGACGGTGGATTTCAGGCCCCCTGCTGTTTTCACTCCTACATGAAGATCGTAACGCAAACACCGAAGCGTATCCTGAAGATAACGACGTGTCATCAACATCTCAATCGCTTGATGGTGTTCGCTACCTGTGCAGTGTACTATGATTCATCCAATTCGGTGTTAGGTACGTTGTCAAGGAGCGGAACCCTCTCACAAAAGGCATTAAGAACGCTTGGGAGACAAAGGACATTGTACGTGGTATACAATAGGTAATTGACCAATTAACCAGGGTACGTTACCCACCCGCACTACGGCCGAAGTGGTCCAGATGACAAACAACACCTAGGAGAGAGTTCGGACCTGCCCAGTGGCTAAAAGGGGAAGGGATGTAACCACTCAACGACCTCGTGGCCCCAATATGCTAAATGCCGTCAGCTGAGGTTCTGTGTAAACAGTCAGTGAAGAGTACAGGGGCCTTGATTTGTTCAATGGTATTGCGTGGTCACGTGTTTTGTTCCGATTCTGTCAGCTGGCTGAATGTGTGTGGAGGTTGTAGTAACCCTCCTTAAAGATAATAACTGTGTTACCTACCACACGAAGTCGGCGGGAATTTTCGATGTCCCATCTGGGGCAAAGTGTGTGTATTCTAATCAATTTAGGTAGGGGTGTGTGTAAATGCTGATTGTGTGTGGAAGTACGGAGTGGAGAATTTCAGGTACATGTGAACTAGGGGCTTGGAGAAAAGCAGCGTGGACAAAGGCATGGCCCCGAAGGGGAAACCTTTGTTTCCCGTCCCATATAAACTGAGGGATAACAACGTGTCGGGAGAACAACACCAGGAGAGGGAGAGAAGAAGGCAGAGAAGAGAGAGAGAGAGGAGAGGCGTGAGCAGGACAAGAGAAGGGTCGAGAGAAACGTGGTCTGGGGAGAATATGAGAAAGAGACAGCCAAGTCTTAGGGTTGAAGACAAGCAGGAAGAGAAGAAAACTAAGTTGAAGCCCAGAGGTGGGTGAAGACAGACGAAACTGACATTGAACCCAGAGGTGGTGAAATGAACGAAGAAGAAGAGTCTACGTTTGGAGATCCGCAGAGACGACCACGTAAGACCCAGTACCTGAAACCTGAGCCATACAACCAAGGGCGTCCACCATCAGAAGGCGTGCAGAAGAAGACTAGAGAAACGTGTTCAAGAACTGTGGTGTGGTCTGTGAAGCGGTTTGTGTGTGTGAAAACCTGGCCAGGTAAGAAGTCCATTTGATTATAACCCGGCTTAGGATGTATTGTTCTGTTATGTTTTGATATTTCATTGTAGATGTGATTTGATGTACAGATTAATTTATAAGTAGCAAGAAATTGTAATTTCTGTTCTCAGGCGTGTGTAAGGGAGAGAAACGAGCGTGACATCGCCAACCCAGAGAGAGGGTGAATGTTTGGTGTGTCGCATGAGTTGCATAATGGCGTGTATGAGTGCAAAAGCGGATACCCTTGGTGTGTTAGGACCTGACTAATAATACATCAACTTAGTGCACTTAAGCACTACCATCACGGTTTCCCCCGTCCTGGACAAAAGTGGCGAGCCTGCCAGGATGCATGGCCCAAATTAGTATTTCAGGATGGAAACAACGTGTAGTACAAGAGTTAAGTACTGGGCGAACGTCCACTAAAGCAATTTAATTAGCTCTTCTAATTATTATCCTTTAGTTCTTTGAGTGCTGAGTATTGACTTGTGTGTAGGGTGTTGTATTAATCAAAGGTCGTTCAGTGAAACGAAGAACGAGGTTCATAGCTTCACTCTCACAGATGCTGTGGATTTACGAATACGGCTCCCTATGAGTTAGGAACCTACCACTTGTTTGGTGTACGTCGTGAACGTTAGTGAGATACACTGTGTTACCGAACTTTACTGGGTTTATAAGCTAACTGTTTATAGTGGAGCTAAAACATATAAAAAGAAAATGGGGCTGAAGAAAGTTTTACTCCCAATGCGGGAACTGGAAGTTTGGGGAAAGAAATGGGATATACAGGAGATGAACTGCTTAGTTTCATTGAAACTCAGCAGAAGAACTGAGAGAGATGAAGGGCTGAAAGGAGGAATTTTGAAAAGGAACGTTAGAGGCAGAGAGTGGCAGCTGCCAAAGTGAGAGCAGATGCTGAGGCCGAGAGACTTGAGGCTTGAAACTGCTGCGTTGAAGCTAAAGCAAATGCGAGCAGAACGACCAGAGAGTTCAGCTGCTAAAACGAGAGCAACGCGAGAAGGGCTAAAGCAGATGCAGAAGAGTGGCAGCCCAGAGCACGAGCAAGGCAGAAAGTGCAGCTGCCAGAAGCTAAAGCAGTATGCAGAGAGTGAAGCTGCCAGAGCAAAAGCAGATGCAGAAGGGCGAGAGCCGAAGCGAATCGGAGATTTAGCCAACAAATTGAGTTGGAAAGAATAAAATCTGAAAATCGCAGTGAAATAGACCCCAAGTTTCCTGAGTCAGTAGGCCGCAGACAAAGGTTGCGCACCTAGACTTAAACACCCACTGTTCAGAGAAGAAACTGTTCAATCGACGCCCGACTATCCTTCGGTTTTGAAATCGTTTGCCGAGCACTGAGGCAGGCCCGAAGATAACGGGGCAATCACCTGTTGCCTTGTGAGACGAGGGGATCGTCTTACAACACAGTACCACCCTATACCCAAAGGTGAACAGAGAGATTGAGACAAGGTGAAACATGCGGTGCTAAAGGCATATGATTTGACTTGATGAAAGTTTAGGCGTAAGTTTCCGCGGGAGGCGAGAACGAACGAGGGTGAGACCCCATACACCAAGTTCGGAGTTAGCCTGACCACAACTATTTCAACTAATGGGTAGAACTTAGATGGAGTAGACAGGGATTTTGAAGGCCTCCAAGACACTGGTGATAAAGTAACAATACTTGATGGATGTGGGACGGGCCTCACAATCCACATTAAGTAAAAAAGTGCACCCACAATAGCTGAAGGTACTTAGACAGCAGAGACTTACCGAAGTCGAGGCGTGATTTTGCCTGAACAAAGAAAGCCTGGAAGCATATACCAGAGGATAGCAGCCAGCACATGACTCACGCAATGAGACAGCAGTACACACCCGTAGGCCCTCACGTCACGTGAGCAATAAACAAGGGTGGAAAACCATAGCCACGTGGCTAGGAATGAGCGTACCTGTTTTCTGTGTGATAAGACAGGACCACTTGCTAGAGACTGCCGAATTAGACCTCAGAAAGCAGCAGCAATGAGGTAAAAGGCCAGAGAGGGAGGCAGGGTAGGAAAAATAGGATGAAGACAGATGACAGTGGTTGTTTTGTCAGGATTGTGCTGGTGTGTTCACAGATTCAAGGGGCGAATAACCTGGATGGTGCCCAAAGGCAGAGTGGGGGAAAATTGGTTAATGTCATTAGAGACCTGGGTGCACTGGGCGTAAATGGTGAAGGAGTCCGCCTGGTTGAGAGGGCCACTTCACAGGTCGAACACAGCGGTGTAGACAAATCTAAGGAACAGTAGCCGAATACCAAACGGCACTGGTGTTCATTGAACCCCATTCTCATGAGCGCCGTACAGGCTTAGGCTGTTCCAAAGCCACGTATGCATAGTGATCGGGAACCATTTCAGGAGCACGGTGGGTACCGAAAACCCCAAACCCCTGACTTCACATGTCAATCATGGACCAGAAAACACGGGAGCGAAAGGCCCCGAGTGGTCACAACACATCCGAACGCAATGGAGCGTGTCCAGTGAGACCCAACCCCTCTCACTTGCGAGCAGACCAAAAGGTCGACTACTCGCGTCAGTAAACTGTTTGGTTTGCTTACCGAGGGTCATAAGAAAAATGTTAAAGGGGGCACAATCGGTTTTGAGACAAAGGACGGGGATTGGGTACCGAACTTATCCCTCACTTGATTTCGGGAAAAACGAAGAAGCAGTTGTCGTATCCTCGGCAACGTGCAAGAAAGGCGGTGATGTCCGAGAAACATGTGACGTCAGCCTCGTGCCATCGCGGATGAAAGCCACACATAAAGGTAGTGACCAAAGTACTACTGGCCAGGTATCCATGGTGATTGTCAGGCGTTTCTGTTCACATTGCATAACACATGTCGCGCGGTACGACAACGTGGTTTATGAGAGTGAAGAAATGGTGACGGGACCGTAGGCCAAAATCAAATGGGTCGGGCGAAAAGTCGAGTAGTGTGGCGAGTGGCTTGGGCGTCATCGTGTATGCGTGGCGTGTGGCTGATTGCTGGCCACGTGTATGAAGAGACGGGGAGAAAATTCGTAGAAACATAATGGTTTTTACGGCCGAACACGACTAGAGCCTGTGGGATTTCAGATTTTTATTGAAATTATGCTTTGATAGTGGTGTATATGTATTTGATTTCTCTATAATTTTTTGTGCAAACAAATCTTGCGTGCCGTCTCTGGTGTAAGTAGGCTTCTTAGAGGCCGATATTACACTGGTTAAATGGGAAAATTAGAGAGTTTCATCTCCTTTAATGATAAGTTTTTAGCCAATGCAGGGCATTGTCTTCGAGTGGGGGGGAATTTGTCAGAGTAGCGTGAAACCTCTGCACAATAGGCATTAGACGCTTGGTGACAAAGGGACATTGTCAACGTGGTAAAACAAATAGGTAATTTGACCAATTAACCATGGTAACGTTACCCACCGCAACGCACGGCCGAAGTGGTCAGGATGACAAACAACACTAGGAGAGAGTTGTCGGACCTCCCAGTGGCGAAAGGGGAAGGGTTGTAACCAATACGACCCGGGCCCCAAGTGAGTGCTAAAAGCTCGGTCAGCCTGAGGTTCTTGTGTAAACAGTCAGTGAAGATCAGGGGCCTGGCTTTGTTCAGATGGTATTGCCGTGGTCCACTGTGTTGGTTCTATTTGTCAGGAGGCTGGCTTAATGAGTGTGGAGGTTGTAGTTAACCCTCCTTAAGAAATTACTGGTGTTAACTGACACCGAAGTCGGCGGGAATTTTCGATTGTCCATCTGGGGCTAAGTGTGTGTTTGCTAACCAATTAGGTAGGTGTGTGTGAAAATGCTGATGTGTGGGGAATGTAGCCGAGTGGAGAATTCAGGGTACTTTTTGAACAGAGGGGCTTGATAAGGCAGCGTGGACAAAGGCAAGGCCCGAAGGGGAACCTATGTTTCCCTCCCTAAATAAACTGAGGGAGAACAACGTGACGGAGAACAACACCAGGAAAGGGGCGAGAAGGCAGAGGATAGAGAGAGAGAGAGGACGAGGAGTGAGCATGACAGAGAAAGGGTCGGAGAAACGTGGTCTGGGAGATAAGAAGGAGGACAGCCCAGTCGTAGGGTATGAAGACAAGCTGGAAGAGAAGAAAACTAAGTTTGAAGGCCCAGAGGTGGGTGAAGCCAGACAAACTGACATTGGAACCCAGAGTGGGTGGAAAGAGACGAAGAAAAAGAGTTCCTACGATTGAGATCCCCAGAGACGGGAACCACCGAGACCCAGTCCAGAAACCTGGATCCCGAGCCACAAGGGCGGTCACCATCAAGGCAGTGCTGAAAAGACTTGACGAAACAAGTTTCATGAACTGTGGTGTGGTTGGACATTTCACGGTCAAAATACAGCACAACCCGAAGTGTGGTCAGTCGCGGCCACTGAGACCAACTGGCCATCATCCCAAACTCAAACATTCTAGGCTCAGAAAGCGGCCCATAGGTCGGGACCGCCAATTAAGCTTAATGGAAGGTATACACCGCAAACGGTCCGACCCAGCCCAGACTGACTAAGAAAGCGGCTTTGACCGACGCCTCGATGTCTGCCCAGGACGGAACCTCAGTACCTGGGCCACCTTATAACCGGCCAATTTGTGAACCGAGGCGTCATTGTTAGTTTAGACCTCGTGGTGGCGCCCACACCATACTCAGCTAGCCACTTTTAGAGTGACCTGTGTCCACTACGGCACCAGTTAAGTAGGAAAGGGGAGAAGGTATGGGTGGTGGGGGGGTGAAACTAGCTAATCATTCAATACCAATGACCACCACAGAGAGGTAAGCGTGTAGACGGGACTGTCGGATGTGAATAGCCAATGGAATAAGAGGGAGACAACTTCGGGTGGTCCATGGGTAAAAATACTGCCCAATGGTAAACTTCGCCCCGTTTTGTACATATCGGAACGCATAAGAATAATGCGTGAGTGAGAGAACTAGAAAGGAGGGTAAGAACGAAGAGAGAGGAGGGAGAGAGAGGTTCTGAGTGGAGCTCTGGCAGAGAGAAGGGCAAGAGAGAGAAGAGATGAGGGATGAGAGAAGACGCACCAAGTTGAGGAGATTAGCATGAGATAGTCCTGCAGAGGAAGGGACGAGGAGAGGAATGTGAGAGAGAGAGAGCTTTGCTAATTTTATTAAGAAGAAAAGATAGAAAAGAAAAACAAAAAAGAAAAGCAAACCATGTCCATTTGATAAGAGCAGACTTGAGTCGAGAGAGAGAGTGCAATTGGGCTAAATGCAGGAAGAAAGAAAGGAGAACAGATCGCTGTTTGCTTAGTCAATGTTCTACCCTAACCGGCGGGGTTCGACCTCATACCTGGCCAGCGGTCACTTCGCCAAGCAGAACCACAGACCAACGACCAACAGTCTCACCTGAAAAAAACCAGCGCCCATCAGACCACACCAGTGCCGGCAGTTGTGTCGATGTTGTGAAAGTGAAAGTGAAAAGACAAAGAAGAAAGAAAGAAAAGACAGTGATTCGAGAATAGTTAAGACACCTGGCCAGTGTAAAGTTAGAAAATACATTTATAAGACCCGGGGTTAGTTAATGATGTTTTAGATAAATTATTTTGTGAATTCCAGGAAAGCGAGAATGTTTTTTATTTCATTTGATTCCATATGCAATTGATGTTTCGTTCTATGAACATGTGAAGTAAAGATTTATAGACTTTACTAGTGTTATGGATTGTGACGAATGCATAGATATATGAATGGAGATCGTAAGCAAGCTGGAGTGTGTTTGGGCTGTGCTCTAGTCCTTCCTCCACTTGACAAAACACGAGGTTGACAAATTAGGGCGAGCCTTGCCAGGATATTCTGGCCCATTTATTATAAATTGTTCAACGTCTCAGAGAGGAAGCTGGGTGGGATTCCACGTATTGTACATCCTAAGACAAGGGTTGTCCTTACTGTATGTTCCCAAGATAGTTTTAATACTAGGCTTGGTCATTGCTTCCACGATAGGTAATACAGGCTTGGCATTTCAGCCCCAGAGTACTCATTTCGCACAGATTGCCTATAATTCGCTCTCATAGTGGGTCAGGCGCTGGGCGTCTTATAAAAGCTAAACATACGATTGTCGCCAAGCTAATATTGTCTCCTAGGATTGTGGCTATAACGTCACTATCGTGTCCGGTAACCACCAGTTATTGGCTGTCCGTAGTAATAAAAATCCTTGTTCCAAAAAAAAAAAAAAGAGAAAGAGATTATAATGGCGGAAGAAAAGAACACCCCTATAGAACAACTTGTGAGACGTCGCTCGGATCTAGTTACTCGGGAGATAGTTGCCGTGCGTTCGTTGAGAACCACAAAAGAGGAAAGAGAGAACGCGCGAAAGACCCGTTTTATTGCAGTAGCGGCGGTCAGAAACAGAAGATTTAAGGAATTCAGGCTAATGAAATCCAGGTTTCGCAGGAAAACTGAAAGATTAAGGATATTCCCAGGCTAATGATAATCAGCTAGGGAAAAGCAAAACAAAAGATAAAGGATCATTTAGAATTAGAGAAAGTGAGAAGACAAAGGGAGACCACCGCGGATGAAGTTCAGTTTTCCAGTGACTCTGTGCGCAGCTAATGCCCCGCCGACCCAAGATGCCAAACTTCTCGGCAGGAACAACGATTCGATTTGATGCATACAACAGTCGTTTATTCGAAACGTTTGCTACCAGTCAGGGGTTTGCCACCAGAAGAGTGGGCCAGTCCATTTTGTCAGCGCTATTGTACGTAAGGCATTGCAGATTTTCACTGCGTTAACCAGCAGAAACAACAAGTCCGGATTTTGGTGCTGTGAAGGAGTCCTTTGATGAAGGGATTTGACCCACAGAGGCAGGATTCAAAAGAAATTTCGTTCAGCTAGATTGCAAGCAGGAAAACGTACACTCAGTTTGGTGCACGTCTAGATCACAATTTTGAAAAAGGTTAGAGTTGAGTGGTCCGAAGAAGGAGTTCGAGCGAGTTGAAGAGCTAGGTATGAAGGAACAGATTTTGTCCAGGTTTCGGCCTGAGTTAACCATGACATTTGAAAGACAGAGACAGCCCAGAGACAGCAGGAGAGTTGTGAAGTTCGCAGATGTGTATAGAGAGGCAACGTTTTGGGCACGAAGGTGCAGGAAGAAACAGGTCTAGAGGCCAGGTTGAGAAGAGTGCAAGGAGACCAGGGAGTTTTCTGCAAAGGTCTGCAAACCCATAGGGTGGGGTCAGAAGGAAGGGCAAGGGAACTAAGTGTTTCATTTGTCACAAGAAGGGACATGAGGCGAGGGATTTGTCCGGCATGAGGTTCCAGAAGGCAGCAGCCAGCAAGAGGTGGATAAGGGTCGTCCAAGGGAAACGACCACAGCAGGTGGAACCAAAAGGGATCCGTCTGAAAGGGTGAGTGCAGCCTGTGGCTAAGCACTGGACAGCAGTCAGTGTCAGGGATGGAGGGCACTCGGCTAGTGGTTCGTTACCATGAGGAAGAAGGTGGAAGGCCAGCAGAGGGTGAAAAGTGTTACCGAGACAACTGGTTGTTCAGTGCGGGTAGTACGAACAACGCTGGTCGAAAAGGGGGAATTTGACAGGCAAATACCAGACCTTAGGGGGGGGGGGGGGTGCTCCAATCGATGGCACTGTGAGGGAGTTTCCAGTTGCTAAGATAGAAGTACGTACCCTTACTTCTCAGGCGAGTTGTCTGCGTATTGTGATGGAGAAACGCCCTTCAAGATTTGATCATTGGGAAATATTACCAGGTGCAAGGGAACCAGGGATCCTGGAGTTGTTGACTGCTACAGGGGCCAGCAGTTCAACACGAGAAGAAGGAGAAAAAGGTTGTTAAACCGTTTAGAAGTTGTTCCAGGAAGGAAGTCGGGCATAGACGGTTGTCGCCCTATGAGTTTAGGGCAGCGCGAGGACAAGACCCTTCGCATCGGGGTGAATTCTTGGGAGTTGGCAAGAGGTTGAAGAGAAACAGGAGGTTTAGAGAGGGGAGACAGAAAATTTTTGCTTGTGAGAAGGCGGGGGCTGGTGTACGAGTGTTCCCCAAGGGGAAGACAGGTAAGGTACCACTCAGTTAGAGTACCGGAGCATGTTATCGTGACACTGTCATGTCCAGTGGTCAAACACGGGAAGTCGCCATGGCGGGTCATCTCGGCACCAGCAAAACAGCTACCCAGTCTTTGAAGACTTTCATTGGCCAGGAGCATGGCAGACATAAAGCCGGATCTGCATGTCATGTGGTTATGTGTGTGGTCAAAGGGCACCACAAGAGGGGTGAAGAGGAAGGCGCCGTCTTAAAAACATCCCCCTTTATTGACACGGCTCGTTCCAGGAGAGTGGCCGTTGACCTATGGCCCAATCGCCCCTGTTTCCCAAAGGTGGCCACAGTAAGTGTAGACCACGTGTGGACTACGCGACCAGATACCCAGAAGCGTTGCATTGAAAGCGTAGATTACGCAACAGGTCGCTGAAGGGGCTGGTAGACATCTTTTTCTCGAGCGAGGGTGTGCCAGCACCAATTCACAGTGACAGGGTGGTCACAGTTCACCTCAGGCGGAATAGGAGGTCAACAGGCTGCTAGGGATCACAAACAAAAGCCCCCTGCTCACTAACTAACCCCATACCCATCCACAATGCCAATGGCTTTGGTGGAAAGATACACGGTGTGCGAAGGGGCATCTTAAAGAAGCTCTTGAGGAAAGGGCCCGCAGATTGGGACGCTACATTTCCTCAGCGGCACTGTATGCCTACAGGAAGCCCCTCAGGAAGAGCACTAGGCTTTTCGCCATTGAGCTGCTGTATGGCGGAACAGTTTTCGGGGACCGGTGTGCATTCCTCAAAGGAGCTTTGGTCCGGAGAACAGGAGTCCCGAAGAAGTCAAAGAACAACCACATATCAGTATGTGGTAGACTTTACGCAATAGGCTCAGGAACATGTAAGGTCGCAAGGGAGAGTTTGCAGGAGGCTAGGGTCGTCAGAAAAGCAGTATGACAGGAAGGTGAGGAAGCATTCCTCAAGGGTGGGGGAGATCAAGTCCTGTTACTGGCTTCCCACGGATCACAACAAGCTGCTGATGCATTGGAAAGGGACCCTTCACCATCATTTGAAAAAGGTAGATCAGGACTACCGATTCGGAAGTGAATGGAATCGGGGGGGGGGGTGCAAAACTTTTCCATGCAAAATCCTAAAGCCGCAAATATATTCAGTGTGAGACTCAGCACATAGGCCAGCAGCAAATCTTGACTGGAGGTGAAGGAGACCCAGCAAGAAGAAGGGAGATTTGTTGCCTGAGTTTCCAGGGGGGGGGGGAGGAGAAGAGTCATACAGGGATGTGTCACTGTATGAAGGGCTAGACAGTAGGAGACAGAGGAAGTTAGTGGGCTTCCTAGAACATATAGGGCGTCCCTGACTGATAAACCGAGCAGGACAACTCTAGAGAACTTGTACAGTGGAGTTAACAGTCACATAAACCCGTGAATGTGAAAGCCTACTACCCGAATCCATATCCACCAAGCCAGTGATCGAGAGGAGGTAGAAAAGATGTTGGGACTCTGGGGGATTGAACCAGTCCAATCATCATATAGTGCACCCTCGTCTAAGAGAGGAAAAAGTCAGTGAGCATCGATTCTGTTTCGACTATAACGTCTGAACAGTGTCACCAAGGTCGCTGCAGAGGTCATACCCAACATGGAAGACTGTTTGTTCGCTCAGAATCGCCACAAGCAAGAGCCATAGTTCACCAGGATCGATCTGAGCAAGGGTTACTGGCAAATAGCCTTGAGTGAGGACTCAAGGGAAGTCTCAGCATTTTTCCACTCCGATGGCTATACAACAGGTGGCGAGTACTTCCCTTTTGGGATGGTCAACGCACCTGGCGGTCTTTTTTCTTTCTCGATGATGAGGAAGCAATTGAACGGGATTGGAAGGTGTTGTGAATTTCATGGATGACATTCTGTAAGCATCCGAGACATGGGAGGGGCATATGATGCAGCTAGGAGCAGTCTTGAGAGGTTGAGACAAGCCATCTCACAGCCAGACCAACAAAGTTGCCAGGTAGGCTTTCCAAGCCTGGAGATTCTAGTTTGGTTGTCGGAGGGCGACGACAAAGGCAGCCGGAAGAGGAAAGGTGGAGAAATGATGAATTCAAGAGACCAAAGACCAAAACAGAAGTCAGAGTCTGCTAGGGTTTTAATTGGTACTATAGGGAGTTTTGTCCCAAATTTTGCTGCACATCACGAGTCCTCTCAGTGACTTGGTCAAGGCAGGAAACCGGCAGTGGTCGAAATGGTTCAGACGCTGCAGAGCAAGCACTGCAACGGTGTTGGGAAAGACTATGTTCCCAGTCCCATCTTGAAGCTACCCAGAAATGTCCAACCCATTTTTGTTGCGGGACAGATGCATCTGGTGGTTGGATAGGTGCAGAATTGTTGCAGGAGCATGAAGGGGTCCAGAGTTTCCTGTGAGATATGCTAGAAGGAATTGAACAAAGTGTGAAGCAGGTACGCAACGGTGGAGAAGGATGTTTAGCCTTGTTGTGTGGGCCGTGCAGACGTTCCACAAATACTTGTATGGGAAAGAGTTCGAGTGATCGAGAACGTATCATCAACCCACAAATGCCTGCAGGAGGCTCAGTTGAAAAACTATCAGAGTTCTGCGTTGGGCAATGGCAACTGCAGGCCCTACAAGGTACCGAGTGCAGTAACATTCCCGGTCGAGCAGAAATGTCGGGAGCTGACTAATTCAGCTCCGTGGTAGTCTACAAAGCTGCAACTCGAGGAATCAGGTCAAATCCAGGGTGCTTTGATTGATAATATGTTTTGATGTCCAGTTATGTTGATTGGATATGGTTCATTCCCAGTTGGCCTATGGTTCATATTTTTTTTTTTTTGTGTGAGACTTGTGCATATATTCTTTGTGAAGACTTGTTCATGGGAATGAGTTATGCTTAGGAGGCATACCGCAGTCGCTTGTGTAGGGATTCTTTATTTGCAATAAGGTTTAAGTTTGAGGATGGAGGATTCCTCAGTGAAGTTTCCATGGATCGCGATCATATTATATTGTGGGCTTTTCATAAGACGTGTGCAAAGGAGAGATGGCATATCCGCAAGTAGGGGGATTTGCATAGGTGCTCACAGAGTCGTAAAAAAAAATGGGTCGAAATAACGCAAGAGCGCACGTTTCAATGATAACTCATTGGAAGTGGGTATTCACTAATTATATATTTTTATAACTTATAAACGCGTATGTTGTAAAGTATTTTTTTTTAACTTTGCGCAGTGTACTGTGGTCAGCAAATTCGTTGGTGTCTTTTGTACCGTTGATTTTGAGACAATGCGGTGCATAGTCTTTGCAAGGGGAAAGTGTCACGACAAAGAATTCAGCTCAACCGAATTGTGGGTCCAGTCGTCCGGCCACTCGCCAACTGGACATAAAGTCCAAACTCAAACTTCGAGGCGTCAGAAAGACGGGCCCATTAGGTCGGGTCGGCAATTAAGCTTAGTGGAGAGGGTTTCACCGAGACGGCCGACCCACCCAGACTGACTAAGTCGGCTTTGAGACCGACGCCTCGAAGTCTGCCCAGCAGACTGACCTCAGTAGCCTGGGCCAGCCTTATCCGGGGCCAATTATTTTGACCAGGGTCATGTTTTAGTTTAACATCGTAGGGCGCCCACGCCAGACTCAAGCTAAGCCACTTTTAAGTGACCAGTGTCGCACACGGCACCATTAAGTAGGAAAGGGAGAAGGTAGTGTTGGTGGGGGGTGAAATTAGCTAATCTAAATAAATGACCAATTTGACCACCACAGAGAGTAAGGCGTGTAGACGGGACTGTCGTGTGCATGTGATATCCAATGGAATTAGGAGGGAAGACAAACTTCGGGGGTCAGGGTAAAAATACTGTACCACATGGTACTCGCCCGTTTTGGACAGATCGGAACGAATAAGAAGAATGCGTGAGTGAGAGAACGAGAAAGGAGGGGAAAGAACGAATGAGCGAGGAGGGAGAGAGAGGTTTGAGTGGAGCTCTGCAGAGAGAAGGGCAAGCGAGAGAGAGAGATGCGGGAGAGAGAAGAGAACCAAGTTGAGAGAACATGAAATAGTCAGCCGAGGAAGGGACAGGAGAGATGTGGAGAGAGAGAGAGAGTGCTTAATTTAATGAAGAAGAAAAGAAAGAAAAAAAAAAAGAAAAAGAAAAGCTACCATGTCCCATTTGATAAGAGGCAGTGACAAGAAGAGAGAGAGAGTGCAATGCGTTAATGCAGGAAGAAAGAAAGGAGAACGATCGATTTGCTTAGTGCACTTTCTACCCTAACCGGGGGTTCGACCTCAATACTGGCAGCGTCACTGCGCAAGCTGAACCACAGACCCAACGCCAACAGTCTCACCCAGCCCAGCGCCATCAACCAACACCATTGCCGGCAGTTGTGTCGTTTTGTGAAAGTGACAGTGAAAAGAAAATGAAATAAAAGAAAAGACATGATTCGTGCATAGTTAAGATCACTCTGGCCAGGTAAAAGTAGAAATCTATTTATACCCGGTTAGTTAATGGATGTTTTAGATAAATGAATTTGTGAATTCAGGACAGAGAAATGTTTTATTCATTTGATTCCATATCATTGATGTTTTCGTTCAATGAACATGTGTAGTAAAGTTATAGACTTACTTAGTGTTTTGATGTGACGAATGCATGATATATGAATGATATCGTAAGCAAGCGTGAGTGTGTTTGTGTTGGGCTGTAGCGCGAGTCCTTCCACCCACTGACAATACACCGAGGTTTGACAGAAAGCGTTGTTGTGTGTGTGGAAAACCTGGCCAGGTAAGAGTCATTTTATTATAACCCGGATTAGGATGTATGATCTTTTACTGTTATGATATTTCATAGTTGTATTTGATTGTACGATGATTAAGTATAAGTACGCAAGAAAATTGTATTTCTTGTTCTCAATCGTGGTAGGAGAGAAACGAAAGCGTAGAACATCCCAATCCCATAGAAGAGGTGAATGTTTGGTGTGGCGCATGTTGTGCAATTGCGTGATGAGTGCACGATACCCTTGTGTGTGTTTAAGCCAGACTAATAATACATCAACTTAGTGACTTAACATACATCACGATTTCCCCCGACCTGGACAGTACGGCCAGTCATTCGCGACACAAGTGGTACCGAGACCAGCTCCAACCTGTCTGTCGTCCGTTCTGCTGCTGCGATCTCCTCTTGATCCGTCGCTCCCCTGGCTGGGGGAGGAGGGGGTTGGGGGGGGGGGGTGGGGGGGGGGGGGGGGGGGGGGGGGGGGGTGGGGGGGGGGGGGGGGTGGGGGTGGGGAGGGGCAAAGGGGTACAGGATTGTATAGTAATTGGCAAATTTTTTTTACTCTGTGTGTGCGTGCGTGCTTGTGTGTGTGTGGTGTATGTTTGGTGTGTGTGTGTAGTGTGGTGTGTTGTGTGTTGTGTGTGTTTGTGTGTGGTGTAGCGTGGGTGTTTATTTGCGGCGGCGCGTGTATGGTGCGTGAAAGAGTGTGTTTGTGAGAGTTAATGCATGGGTTGTACGATGCTCGAGTATGAAGTGTGTGGTGTGCGTGCGCGGCGCCTCGTGTGTGTGTGTGTGTGTGAGTTGTGTGTTTGTGTGTGTGGGTGTTGGTGTGGGGCGCGCGTGTGTGTGTGCGCGTGTGTAAGGTCTGTGTGTGTCGAGTGAGTAAGTTGCGTATATGGTGAGAGGTATGGGTGTGTTTGTATTGAGATGTGTGTATTAGTGTATTTTGGTAAGTGCGAGTGTTTGTGCGTGTGTCGTGTTTAAGTGAGTACGTGTGTGTGTGGTGTGTGTGTGAGTGTGTGTTGTGTGTGTTTGTTGTGTGTGTGTGCGCCACGATTTTTGTGTGTTAATTATGCTGTCTTTGCTTTGAATTAAAAACGGTTCATATTCTGTTTCATAATGTTTCTTCTTAAATGGTCAGATACAACCTTGAGTTAATCTTGACAATGAAATTGGTTCAGTCAGTCAGTGTGTGGGGGGGGGAGTGTGTGTGTGGTGCCCTGTGGTGTGTGTGTGTTGTGTGGTGGTGGTTGTGTGTGTGTGTGGTTGGTTGTGCGCGCGCGAGCGCGTGCGCGCGCGCGGCGCGGTGTGTGTGTGTGTGGTGTGGGTGTGTGTGTGTGTGTGTGGGATGTGTAGGGGTGGGGGGTGGACAAGACTATATAAATCGGACACACCAGACGAATCGAAATGATGTGATAGAGGAGAGAGAGAGAGAGAAGTGAGAGAGAGAGAGAGAGTGTGTGTGTTTGTGTGTGTGGTGTGTGTGTGTGTGGTGAGGGGTGGGGTGGAAAGCACTATAAAATTCGACACACCAACGAAATCGAAATGATGTGATAAGAGAGAGAGAGAGAGAGGTAGAGAGAGAGATAGAGAGAAGCGAGAGAGAGAGAGAGAGACAGTAGAGACAGAGAGGAGCAAGAGAGAGAGACCCGGAAATTTTAGACTTCATTTTGACGCCTGAGAGAAAAGAAAAAAGAAAAAGAGACACAGAGACATAAGAGTTGATTAGTTTTCCGATCAATCTCCCCATTTAGAGATCGCAAGCATTTTCGCAGACTTTCAAATAAACTATTTCTACGTTCACATGAGAAATGTGCATTTCCTGGTATGATGCAAAGGGGGGAGGTCCAATTCCACACCACGCCTCTTCCCCTCCACTACCCACATCCCCCCGCCCCCATCCTCTCCCCTCAACTATTTGGAGCCCCCCCGTTTTGTAATCCGAGTCTGAAATCAACTGTCAAATTTGTCGTGAGAATCAATAAAACTAATATATCACTATTTGAGAAAGGAGAAGGGGTTAGTTACCGCCAAGTACATAGACAAACAAAGTACAGAACTGTGAACAACAAGGTATTTCGACCTCTTTGGGTCTTCTTCAGGCAAAACACAGAACATTTAGGTCACAGCGAAAATGAAAAGAACAGAAACACACATCTTCGCAAATGTCGTCGGCACGGATCAAATTGGAGGCCGACGAAACGAAGGCCACCAATGAGGGGATCATGGAAGGAGGGGGGGGGGGGAGGGGGGGGTGGGGGGGGGGGGGGGGGGGGGGGGGGGGGGGGGGGGGGGGGGGGGGGGGGGGGGGGGGGGGGGGGGGGGGGGTGGGGGGGGGGGGGGGGGGGGGGGGGGGGGGGGGGGGGGTGGGTGGGGGGGGTGGGGGGGGGGGGGGGGGTAGGTGAAACAGAATGGGGTTTGCAGCTTGTTTTGTATATTATACTAAAAATTAAATATATAAATATATATATATAAGCTGTAGATGGAACACAAAGTTTCTCTTTTTACTCTCTCTCCTATGAAAGTTGTCTCTTTGCCTTTGCCACAATAGATCACGTGACCCGTCATCCCACAAGACTCAACACTTTCTTTTGTCTTTTCTGGGATCGTCCATTTCCTGGTTCTTTCAGCTCTCTCTGATCGCACGCAAACTGTTTCAGTGAAAGGTGTTAAGTCTCAGCAAAGGCACTTCCGTTTTTGGTGTCTCCACAGGGATCTGTCCATGGGACCGGTTTTGTTTGTGCTGTAACACGCCAGCTCTCTAGGCATTATCAGCCAACATCCTCCTTCACCATAGCTTTCAGATGACAACCAGCTTATATCTTCTGACCATCTGAAGTCAGCTTCAGAAATAACACCCCCCCCCCCTCTTCTAAAGCATCACTACCGTGATGTTAAACCATGGATGCACAATAACAAACTACAACTTAACGCAGACCAAACTGAAATAATCCTCATTGCTTCGAAACACACATAAGAACTGCATTCTCGTCCCTAGTTCTATAAATGTTGATGGGAAACGAGATAAATTTTTCAGAGTCTGTTCGTAACCTCGGCGTTAGCACACGACCCAGCTTCACTTTCAAACAACATATCTCCCTAATCTGTCAAGTCCTGCTACCTATAGAACTTTCGTAGAATCGGCTCCGTTCGCCGCTTCCTCACTCAAAATGCCCATGAATGACTCTAATCTGTGCTTTTGTCCTGTCTCCGGCTCGACTGTTGTAACTCCCTCCTTGCCGGTTGTCCCTTAGCGTTCATCACTAACTTCAGAAACGTTCAGAACAATGCCGACCGTCAGATCTCCCGCTACCTCTAGATCGATCACATATCATCATATTCTGTCAACCTTACACTGCTCCCAATTCAGTCTCGCATTGGACCTGTTAAAGTTCTCCTCTGTTTCCAAATTCACTGAGTAATCTGCTCCCTCATAACTCTCGTGACCTGCCTCCATCTCTATGTTCCGTCTCGCAACTTAGGCTCATCCACCGAATCTCGTCTGCTCGGCTTCCCCGCTCGGCCTGAAACTTTCAGGCCAACGATCTTTCTCTTAACCAGCACCTGCCCCCCCCCCCCCCCCAACAAAAACTTTGTTGGGGGGGGGGGAATTGACTCCCTCTTTGCGTAACACTGACTCTTTAAGACTTTTAAAACCTCCGCTAAAAGACACATCGTTTTCCCTCGGACTGATTAACGATATCCACTTACCACTGTGCGCGTGTTTGCTGGTGTTTGAACGCGCTCGTGTGTCTGTCTGCGTGTGTGTTTTTCGTGTGTGTGTGTGTGTGTGTGTGTGTGGTGTGTGTGTGTGTGTGTGTGTGTGTGCGCGCGTGCGCGCGCGCGGCTTTGAATTAGAATTATAACTTTATCATGTTTTTTCTGTAATATGCGCTTTGGGCTCTTGCGAGGTAAACTGCTCTATCCTTTCACATTATATATATATATATATATATATATATATATATATATATAATATATATAATGATATAATATATATAATATATATAATATATATATATATAATGTATTTTAATCACATTGATATATATATATATATATATATATATAGATCAGTATATTTAAAATGCCTAAAACAATTTTTTAAGTGCTCAACCTTTTGGGGAGCAACATTAGTTAAAACAAGTTAAAAGAGGAATCTTAAAACTATTCTACAAATTTGTTTCGAGCGTGTTGCGCTGTCATCAGGATGGTTTTTGGTTTGCCCACCGCCGATGTTATATAGCGTGTGGGCTCCCGTTTGCGGTTGTTTGCACGTGCGGGTTGGCTACAATATATCCTGGAAAATCATAAAAAGAGCATCACCATACAGCAATGTTTCAAAAAGGTTGCAACCTATGTTTAACTGAAAAATGGTTAATACTATGCAAACCACACTTAGCAACTTTAAACACCAAAACAGAAATAGTAAACAACTGCAGGCATAAATGGAAATCGTTGTTAGTGAACACACCCAAAACAAAAACCTGAAAGCCCCCAAAAAACACGTGCAGCCAACCCGCACGTGCAAACAACCGCAAACGGGAGCCCACACGCTTTTTAACATCGGCGGTGGGCAAACCAAAAACCATCCTGATGACAGCGCAACACGCTCGAAACAAATTTGTAGATAGTTTTAAGATTCCTCTTTTAACTTGTTTTAACTATATATATATATATATATATATATATATATATATATATAATATATATATATACAGGGATAAACAGACTCTCAGGCCAGTAGATTTAATGAAACGGAGAGAATTTCAAAATGGAGTGACTGATGGCGGCGAACGAAGCAAAGTTAGAAATAGAGTTTGTTTAGAACTTACCGCCAATGACATTGACAAACAAAGCACATGACAAGACACGATGCATTTCAACCACTTGGGTCTTCTTCAGGCGAAAAAATAAATCACATTTAACATGTGGGACAGTACAAACAAAGAACGAAAAAAAGAAGAAAGAAAAATGACTCATCCGTTGTCGTCCATGCGGTCGGTGGGCGGATGAGTGAAGACCCAAGTGGTTGAAATGCATCGTGTCTTGTCATGTGCTTTGTTTGTCAATGTCATTGGCGGTAAGTTCTAAACAAACTCTATTTCTAACTTTGAAACGGAGAGCTTAAGTGGCCTAGGGATGGGCTGATATGGACGTAGCACAAGACAGACAGAGAAAGAGTTTAGTGTGTGTGTGTGGTGTGTGTGTGTGTGTGTGTGTGTGCGTGCGTGCGTGCGTGGTGCTGGCTGGCGGCTAGGGCAGAGGAAGTGGTTAGGAGAAAAGGGAGAGATGGGGGGCGAGGGGTTCAAGGAGAAGGTATGCAGCGTTACCAGGGTGGAATGCTCCCCTCCCCCAGATCCCTGTAATGAACTGCTCGTTGGGCCAGTTAGCCATCAAAGGTCACGTCATGGAGTTGAAAGAAGGGGGGTAACTATTAGACAGGGGAAGGAAAGGTGCTGGGGATGGTGGGTTGGGGGAGGGGAGGAGAGGGTGGGATGGTGTAATTGAAAAAATGGGAGCGAGGTTTCCGTTCTGAAATAATAAAGCGCTTATTTTTCTGTCTTTAAACTCTCTCTCTCTCTCTCTCTCTCTCTCTCTCTCTCTCTCTCTCTCTCTGCCTACCCCCCCCCCCCCCCCACCTTCCCCGCCCCCCCGCAATTTGAATTTGCGTATGTATGGGCAAATGCAAGGAGCTAAAAATGCCAGACTGTTTTTATACTAGTTCAGCGTCAGAAGGATCTCATGTAGATAGCCAGAATGGTATTTTCATGTCAAAAACAGCGAGAGATTTGATGTGTATAGGAGAATCAGCACCAGACATGATGTCCGAAGGTGTCTGAAAATGGATATAATAATAATGAATACTTCTGTAGCGCCTAGTGTTGGCTAGAGACAGACCAAGCTCTAAGCGCTTTACAATCCACACTC
>JAFLJL010001920.1:35000-42500 GCA_018398815.1 Conus ventricosus
TTCTTTACCATTGCAGCTGTAGTCATACTGACGTGGAGAGAGATATCAGTTCTTTACCATTGCTGCTGTAGTCATACTGACGTGGAGATAGATGTCAGTTCTTTACCATTGCTGCTGTAGTCATACTGACGTGGAGATAGAGAGATATCAGTTCTTTTCCATTGCTGCTGTAGTCATACTGACGTGGAGATAGAGAAATATCAGTTCTTTACCATTGCTGCTGTAGTCATACTGACGTGGAGAGAGATATCAGTTCTTTACCATTGCTGCTGTAGTCATTGTCAACCTCGGGTGATGTCGATGGAGGAAGGACTAGCGCACAGCCCAAACACACTCACAGCTTGCTTACAATCTCATTCATAGATCATGCATTCGTCACATCAAACCACTAGTAAAGTCTATAACTTTACTACACATGTTCATAGAACGAAACATCAATGCATATGGAATCAAACAAAATAAAACATTCTCTCTTTCCTGAACTTCACAAAATCATTTATCTAAAACATCATTAACTAACCCGGGTATAAATAGGTTTCTACTTTACCTGGCCAGGTGATCTTAACTATTCACGAATCACTGTCTTTTCTTTTCTTTTTTTTTTTTCACTGTCACTTTCACAAGCACGACACAACTGTTGGCATTGGTCAGGTTAGACTGCTGGCACCGGTCAGGCTGGACTGCTGGCACTGGTCAGGTTGGACTGCCGATGAAAGTGGCGCTGGCCAAGTATGAGGTCGAACCCCGGTTAAGATAGAACAGTGACTATCAACATCGATCTGTTCTCCTTTCTTTCTTCCTGCATTAACGCATTGCACTCTCTCTCTCTCTTCTAGTCTGCTCTTATCAAATGGACATGGTTGCTTTTCTTTTCTTTTTTTTTTCTTTCTTTTCCTCTTCATTAGTTAGCAACTCTCTCTCTCCACATCTCTCCTAAGTCCTTCCTCTGCAGACTATCTCGTGCTAATGCCTCCACTTGGTTCTCTCCTCTCCTCCCCTCATCTCTCTGCTCTTCTCTCCTCAGAGATTACACTCAGACCTCTCTCTCTCTGTCTCTCTGTTCGTTCTCCTCTCTCGTTCCCCCGTTCTCTCACTCTCACATCCTTCTTATCCCGTTCCGATCTGTCAAAAAGGGCGAGTACCATTGGTCAGTATTTTTACCGCCTCGTACTCGAAGTTATCTCCCTCTAATTCCATTGGATGTTCAAATCATGCCAGTCATGCCTACACGCCTTACTCTCTGTGGTGGTCAATTGGTCATTTAATTGATTAGCTTGATTTCACCCCCACCACACACTACCTTCCCCCCTTTCCTACTTAACTGGCGCCGTGTGGCTTAACTCGTGGGCACTGGTCACTCTAAATTGGCTAGATGAGTCTGGGTAGGCGCCGCGACGTCTGACCAAACCTACCGAGACCTGTCGGTCCAGCCACTCAGACTGTCTGCTGTCTCCTTGCTGTGCTTAATTGGCCGGATGAGACGCATGGAGCCGTCTTTGTGGCGCCAAGATGTCTGCGTTTGGACTTATGTCCAGTTGAAGTGGCCGGCGACGGACCACACTTTGGTTGTGTTTATTTTTGACCGTGACAATTTCCCCCTTGCAAAAGACTATGCACAGCATTGTCTCAAAACAACGGTACAAAAAAGACAACAACCGAATTTGCTGACACACAGCTACACGCGCAAAGTTTGAAAAATACTTTACAACCAACGGTTTATAAATTATAAAATATACCATTAGTGAATACCACTCCAATGAGTTATCATTGACGTGCGCTCTTGCGTTATTTCAACTAATTTTAGAACGACCTCTGTGCGCACTTATGCAATTCCCCTACCTGCGGATTTGCCATCTCTCCTTTTCACAATTCTTATGCAAAGCACAATATAATATGATCACGATCCATGACACTTCACTGAGGAATCTCCATCCTCACTTATTGCAAATAATGCATCACTACACGAGCGACTGTATGCTCCAAGCATAACTACATTTACATGAACAAATCTCACACAAAAATATGAACCATAGCCAACTGGGAATGAACCCATATCCAATCAACATAACTGTAATCAACACATATTATCAACAAAGCACCCCGGATATGACTGACTTCCTCTGAGTTGCAGCTTGCTAGACTACACGGCTTAAATAGTCAGCTCCGACATTCTGTCGACCGGGAATGTACTGCACTCGGTACCTGTAGGGCTGCAATGCCATTGCCCAACGCAGCACTCTGCTGTTTTTCAACTGCGCCTCCTGCAGGAATTTGAGTGGTTGATGATCCGTCTCGATCACGAACTCTTTCCCATACAAGTATTTGTGGAATTTCTGCACGGCCCACATAACGGCTAAACACTCCTTCTCTACAGTTGCGTACCCTTCTTCACACTTTGTCAACTTCCTGCTAGCATACCTCACAGGAACTCGACTCCTTCATGCTCCTGCAACAATACTGCACCTATCCCACCGCCTGATGCATCTGTCCGCAACAAAAATGGTTTGGACATATCTGGTAGCTTCAAGATGGGACGGGAACCTAGTCTTTCCAACACCGTCTGCAGTGCTTGCTCTGCAGCGTCTGACCACTCGACCACTGCCGGTTTCCCTGCCTTGACCAAATCACTGAGAGGACTCGTGATTGCTGCGAAATTTGGAACAAACTCCCTATAGAACCCAATAAAACCTAGCAGACTCCTGACTTCTGTTTTGGTCTTTGGTCTCTCTGAATTCATCATCTTCTCCACCTTTCCTCTTTCCGGCTGCTTTGTGTCGCCTCCGACAACAAAACCTAGGAACTCCAGGCTTGGAAAACCAACCTGGCACTTTGTTGGTCTGGCTGTGAGATTGGCTTGTCTCAACCTCTCTAAAACTGCCCCTAGCTGCCTCATATGCTCCTCCCATGTCTCGGATGCTATCAGAATGTCATCCATGAAATTCACAACGCCTTCCAATCCCGTCAATAACTTCCTCATCATCCGAGAGAAGACTGCGGGTGCGTTGACCATACCAAAAGGGAGTACTCGCCACTGGTATAGCCCCATAGGAGTGGAGAATGCTGTGACTTCCTTTGAGTCCTCACTCAAGGCTATTTGCCAGTAACCCTTGCTCAGATCTATCCTGGTGAAATACTGGCTCTTGCTTGTGGCGATCTGAGCGAACAGGTCTTCCATGTTCGGTATGACCTCTGCATCGACCTTGGTGACACTGTTCAGACGTCTATAGTCAACACAGAATCGATGCTCACCTGACTTTTTCCTCACTAAGACGACGGGTGCACTATACGATGATTTGGACGGTTCAATCACCCCAAGGTCCAACATCTTTTCTACCTCCTCCTCGATCACTTGCTTGGTGGCATATGGGATCGGGTAGGCTTTCACATGTACGGGTTTTTGCGATGTTAACTCCACCGTACATGTCTCTAGAGTTGTCCTGCCTGGTTTATCAGTCAGGGACGCCCTATACTGTTCTAGGAGCCCCCTAACTTCCTCCTGTCTCCTACTGTCTAGCCCTTCATACAGTGACACATCCCTGTATGACTCTTCTCCTGGAAACTCCGGCAACAAAATCTCCCCTTCTTCTGCTGGGTCTCCTTCACCTCCATCAATGATTGCTGCTGCGCCTATGTGCTGGGTCTCACGCTGAATATATTTGCGGAGCAAATTTGCATGGAAAAGTTTTGATTTCCCATTCACATCGATCCGGTAGTCCTGATCTACCTTTTCAATGATGGTGAATGGTCCCTTCCAGTGCATCAGCAGCTTGTTGTGATCCGTGGGAAGCAGTAACAGGACTCGATCTCCCACCTTGAGGAATTGCTTCCTCACCTTCCTGTCATATTGCTTCTTCTGGACGACCCTAGCCTCCTGCAAACTCTCCCTTGCGACCTTACATGTCTCCTCGAGCCTATTGCGTAGGTCCACCACATACTGATAAGTGGTTTTGACCTCTTCTGACTCCTGTTCTCCGGACCACAGCTCTTTGAGAATGCACACTGGTCCCCGAACTGTCCGCCCATACAGCAGCTCAAATGGTGAAAAGCCTGTGCTTTCCTGAGGGGCTTCCCTGTAGGCGAACAGTGCCGCTGGAATGTAGCGGTCCCAATCTGCTGGCCTTTCCTCACAGAGCTTCTTTAAGATGCCCTTCAGCACACCATTGAATCTCTCCACCAAGCCATTGCATTGTGGGTGGTATGGGGTAGTGAGAAGCTGTGTGATCCCTAGCAGCCTGTTGACCTCCTTCATCACGCCTGAGGTGAACTGTGACCCCCTGTCACTGAGAATTTGTGCTGGCACCCCACGCGAGAAAAGATGTCTACCAGCCCTTCAGCGACCTGTTGCGTATCTACGCCTTTCAATGCAACTGCTTCTGGGTATCTGGTCGCGTAGTCCACGAGCGTCAACACATACCTGTGCCCACCTTTGGAACAGGGCGCGATTGGGCCAATCAGATCAACAGCCACCCTCCTGAATGGTGTGTCAATTAAAGGGGGCTGTTTAAGAGGTGCCTTCCTCTTCACCCCTCTTGTGGCTGACCTTTGACACACGTCACATGACATGCAGAAACGCTTGATGTCTGCCATTGCCCCTGGCCAATGAAAATCATCAAAGATTCGGTCAGCTGTTTTGCTGGTGCCGAGATGACCCGCCATGAGCGACTCGTGACCCACTGACATGACAGTGTCACGATAACCTGCTGGTACCTCTAACTGAGTGGTCACCTTACCTGTCTTCCCCTTGGTGAACACTCGGTACAACAGCCCGCCTTTCACAAGAAATTCTGTCTCACCTCCTCTAACCTCCTGTTTCTCTCCACCTCTTGCCAACTCCCAAGACTTCACGAGCGAAGGTCTTGTTCCTGCGCTGCCCTAAACTCATCAGGCGACACATCTATGCCTGACTTCCTTGCTGGAATGACTAACGGTTTATCAACCTTTCCCTCCTTCTTGCTCCGTGTTTGAACTGCTGCCCCTGTAGCAGTCAACAACTCAGGATCCCCTGGATCCCTTGCACCGGAATATTTCCGATGATCAAATCATGAAGGGGTTTCTCCATCACCAGCGCAGACAACTCGCCTGAGAAGTAAGGGGTACGTACTTCTATCTTAGCAACTGGAAACTCCCTCACAGTGCCATCGATTAGAGTACAGGTCTGGATTTGCCCTGTCAAATCCCCTTTCTCGACCAGCGTTGTTCGTACTACCCCGCATGAACAACCAGTGTCTCGTAACACTTTCACCCTCTGCTGGCCAATCCACCCTTCTTCCACTGGTAACGAACCACTCAGCCTAGTGCCCTCCATCCCTGACACTGACTCCTGTCCAGTGCTAGCCATAGGCTGCACTCCACCCTCTTCAGACTGAATCCCTTTTGGTTCCACTGCAGGTCGTTTCCCTTGACGACCCTTATCCACCTCTTGCAAGGCTGCTGCCTTCTGGAACCTCATGCGACAATCCCTCGCCACATGTCCCTTCTTGTGACAAATGAAACACCTAATGTCCCTTTGCCCTTCCTTCTGCCCCACCACTGGGTTTGCAGACTTTGCAGAAAACTCCCCTAGTCTCCTTGCACTCTTCTCACCTGTGCCTAGCACCTGTTTCTCCTGCACCTTAGTGCCCAAACGTGCCTCTCTATACACCTCTGCGAACTTCAGCAACTCTCCTGCTGTCTCTGGCTGTCTCTCTTTCAAATGTATAGTTAACTCAGGGCCGCAACCTGACAAAATCTGTTCTTTCATAACTAGCTCTTTCAATTCAGCGAACTCCTTCTTCGTACCACTCAACTCTAACCACTTATCAAAATAGTGATCTAAACGTGCACCAAACTGAGTGTACGTTTCACCTGCTTGTAATTTAGCTGAACGAAATTTCTTCCTGAACCCCTCTTGTGAGGTCAAATCCTTTCATCAACGATTCCTTCACAGCGCCGAAATCAGACTGTTGTTCTGCTGGTAACGCAGTGAAAATTTGTAATGCCTTACCCGTCAGTAACGCCGACAAAATGACTGCCCACTCTTCTGGAGGCCAACCCTGACTGGTCGCAAACGTTTCGAAACGACTGATGTATGCATCAATCGAATCGGTCCCTTCCGAGAATTTTGGCAACTTGGGTCAGGGGGCATAGCTGCGCACAGAGTCACTGGAAACTGAACTCCCATCCTCGGTGGTCTCCCTTTGTATTCTCACTTTCTCTAGCTCTAATTGAACCTTTAATCTTTCGGTTTCCTGCGCTTCCTTTAGTCTTTCTGTTTCCTGCGTTTCTTTATCATTGTTAGCCTGAATCCTTAATCTTTCTGTTTCCTGCGCTTCCTTTAGTCTTTCTGTTTCCTGCGCTTCCTTTAGTCTGTCTGTTTCCTGCGTTGCGCTAGCTTTCATTCTTTCCTGCTCTGCTATTTCTACTGCAACACGGCGTCTTTCCGCGCGTTCATCTCTTTCCATCTTTTGTTGGTGTTCAACAAATGCACGCAACTCATCTCCTGAGTAACCTAAATCACGAGCGACGCTCACAAGTTGTTCAATAGGGGTGTTCTTTTCGTCCGCCATTATATCTTTTTTTTTTTTTTTTGAACAAGATTTTATAACTACGACAGCCAAACTGGTGGTTACCGACACGCGTGACGTAATAGCACAATCCTATGAATGATAATATTAGCTTGGGACAACGTAGTTAGTTTTTATAAGACGCCCAGCGCCTGACCCAACTATGAGAGCGAATTATAGGCAATCTGTGCGAAATAAGTACTCTGGGGCTGAAATGCCAAGCCTAGTATTAACTATCTTGGAAGCAATGCCAAGCCTAGTATTTAACTATCTTGGGAACATACAGTAAGACAACACCTTGTCTTAGGATTACAATACTTGAATCCCACCCAGCTTCCTCTCTGAGAAGTTGAACAATTATAATAAATGGGCCAGAATATCCTGGCAGGCTCGCCAATAAATTGTCAACCTCGGGTGATGTCGATGGAGGAAGGACTAGCGCACAGCCCAAACACACTCACAGCTTGCTTACAATCTCATTCATAGATCATGCATTCGTCACATCAAACCACTAGTAAAGTCTATAACTTTACTACACATGTTCATAGAACGAAACATCAATGCATATGGAATCAAACAAAATAAAACATTCTCTCTTTCCTGAACTTCACAAAATCATTTATCTAAAACATCATTAACTAACCCGGGTATAAATAGGTTTCTACTTTACCTGGCCAGGTGATCTTAACTATTCACGAATCACTGTCTTTTCTTTTCTTTTTTTTTCTTTTCACTGTCACTTTCACAAGCACGACACAACTGTTGGCATTGGTCAGGTTAGACTGCTGGCACCGGTCAGGCTGGACTGCTGGCACTGGTCAGGTTGGACTGCCGATGAAAGTGGCGCTGGCCAAGTATGAGGTCGAACCCCGGTTAAGATAGAACAGTGACTATCAACATCGATCTGTTCTCCTTTCTTTCTTCCTGCATTAACGCATTGCACTCTCTCTCTCTCTTC
>JAFLJL010001921.1:0-2500 GCA_018398815.1 Conus ventricosus
CAAGCAAAAGGGTTTGGGGGGCCCCGGAAAAGGGGGGGTGAACCAGAGTTGTCTGTGTCATGCCTCTGTGGGTCGACCAGGGCCCCCTCTCCGCCAATAAATCTGGACGCTATAGACGCTACTGACGTGGAGAGCTCGTTCTCGCAGGAAATGACGTGAAGCTGACATGATAGGGGTGTGCTATTATTGTATGAGCACGGTCTGGAGCTGGTGTCATGTGGTGGTTGGAGGGAGGGACGGTGGTGGTCTGTGAGTGTGGGTGTGTGTGTGTTAATGTACGTGTGTGTGTGTGTGTGTGTGGTGTGAAGGAGAGAGAGAGAGAAGAGAGAGAGAGAGAGAGAGAGAGAGAGAGAGAGAGAGAGAGATTGGTGGATTAATTGATCTTTAATACACAAGGATGAGTCTACGACATAGTCTTACTATCTCTCATTTTCATGCATACATTATGCTCATGGAAAGGCTAGTCAACAATAGGCTGACATGGTACCTGGAGAAAAAAGAGATCATCTCTGACAAGCAGGCAGGATTCAGGCAACACCGATCCACTGAAGACCAGGTCGCTTACATTGCGCAAGAACTGGAGGATGCACTACAAGACAAGAAGCATACCATTACTGTCTGGATCGACCTGGAAAAGGCCTTTGATAAAGTGTGGAAGAATGGGCTGAAGCTGAAGATGCACAAGTACGGTATCTCAGGTCTCATGTTCAAATGGATCAGCCAATACCTGACCAACAGAAAAGCCCGGGTACAGAACAGAAGGCACCAAAGCAGACAGAAGATCATGAAGGAAGGCGTTCCACAGGTGGAGTTCTCTCCCCTACGCTTTTCATCATCTTCATGAACGACATCCTTGATGACATCCCTGCATGGACCATGGTGCAATCTACGCAGACGATCTTGCCATTTGGTGCTCTGAGCAGTACATAACAACAGCCACTGTAAGGATCCAGGAAGCCCTGAGGAAGATCGAGACATGGACAAAAAAGTGGCTCGTAACCATCAATGCCAGAAAAACCACATACACCATCTTCAGCCTGGCTACAAAAGAACAGAGTGCACGCCTCCAGGTAATGGTCACGTCCTCCCACAGGATAAGTCACCCACTTACTTAGAGTCACATTTGACCCCAGGATGACTTGGAGACACTTCCCCGAAGAGGGAGTATGGCTGCCTTAATGGCGGGATAAAAAAGGGTCATACACACAAAACTCCACTGCCTTGCTATACAGGGAGTGTCCGCAGAGTATCAGCCTGCGTACGCAGAAAGAAAGAAAGAAGAACTTGGAGACACCAGATCAACAAGTGCACAGAAAGAGCCAGGCTACGTTTGGCATTGATGAAGAAGTTATCAGGAACTTCCTGGGGAGCCGACTACAACATCCAGAAGAAACTGTACCTTGGACGAGTCAGACCTGTCCTAAATATGGTACAGCTGCCTGGGGACAGCAGCCAAGACCAACCTAGACAAAGTTGCCAAGGTCCAGAACCAGGCGTCCAGATCATCACTGGCGCTCTCAAATCAACCCCGATCCAAGCCATGGAAACTCTGACAGGTCTTCAAAGCCTTGAAAGCAGGAGAGATGCATAATCCTCACCCAAGCTGCCAAATTCAAGAGGATGAAGAATGACCCCATGAACAAAAGAATGTCAGAGCCAACCAAGTGCAGACTGAAGCGCAGCAGTTTTGTGCCAACGCTCGTAGACTCGAGAGGCAGACCCTGAACTGCTACAGCAAGGGAACAAGCAGATCCCAACTCACAGCTCTGTACCCGCTTGGAGAAGGGACCAGTTTCCGGACGTCAGAGAGACAATCCCAGGCATTCTCTCAAAGGGCACACAATCAAACCAGAGAAGAAAGCACTAGCTTAGACCATATAGAACAGGCATATCCCAAGGAGCTGTGGACGTACGCATACACAGACGGCTCAGCAGAGGAGGCTACCAGAAAATGGAGGGGGAGGAATATTCCTAACCTTGAAGGATGGAACTCACGTCCGACAAGCCATCCCCACTGGCAAATTCTCCACGAACTACAAAGCTGAGGCAGACGCATTGCAGACAGCAGCGGAGACACTGTGTGCGAATAGAGAGGCCATACATCCCAAAATCGTCATCTTCTCTGATGCACTGTCAGTACTGCAGGCTGTACAGAACCCAAAGAACAAGGACCTCAACCCCTTGTCTCTGCCCTTGCCAACTGCAACAGGCCACTGAACTAACTGTCATTCAGTGGATACCCTCACACTGCAACATAGCAGCAATGAGGAGGCAGACCGACTGGCGAAGAAAGGAGGACAGCAGCCAGAAGAGGAACAGGAAATCTCCTATGAAGAGGCCAAGACGATCATCAAGGAGAAGCAGAGGAAAAGATGGCTTCAGCTACATCCAGATTATAACCAGACAGATCCCTACTACCTCCTACCCAGACCAGACCAAGTGAACATTGTGAGGCTGAGGACGGGCCACTCCAGGCTACACCATCACATGTTCACAAGGT
>JAFLJL010001921.1:7500-38510 GCA_018398815.1 Conus ventricosus
GGGGACTGTGTTGAGCTCGGTGATGTGGTGTGTTTAGTAGGATCCCTCGCCCATCATGCGAGTGGCTGTTAGGGTTTAAGGCTGGGTCTGACTGTTACTGACTGCGGAGTGTTCAGTTACCCGTCTTTCTATTTCTCCCAGTTTCCTTTTCCATCCTCCGGAGATCTTCACCCGGAGCACGCACTGGTTGGGGCCAGCACTGGTTGGGACTGCCCACTGGTTGGTTAACGGCATCGCTGGTTGGGACCCGCGCATGGTTGGTAACGCGCACTAGTGTTGGGGCCATGCACTGGTGGGACCTCGCTCTGGTTGAGGCCAGTATTGGTGGAAAAGCAGTGTGACTTGGCTGGACGGTCTGATCCCGTCTTGGTCCTCCGGCCACAAGCCCGTCCACGAGACGCCGCTCTCCAACGTCTGTTTGTGCGTGGTCAAGGGTTGTCGGCCTTGAACAACTCTCTACAAGATTCCGAAACGGTTTGGCGGCACCCAGGTGCGACAGGGTGTTACCAGGGACTTTGAAGTGGCTGGAGGAGTGTGAGGGGACGCTGCATGACAGGGGAAAGTGGATGGGTGCTGGATTTATTTATTTATGAATTTTGATTGTGTATGCATGTATTGAGATGCTCGATTGTGATTGTGCATGTTGTGCGTGTTCGGAATGCTTGATTGTGATTGTGCATGGTGCTGTGCGTTGAATAATATTTATTTGTGATTGCGTGTGTTGATGTGAATAAATGGGGTGTTGTATCGTAATCCTTTGTGTGGTCTCTTGCGAGGCGTTGTGAGGTCAGTCACTCCCTTCGACTCCCATCTTAAAACCGATCCTGTCAGGGGCCTGACCTACAGGGGTCGGTCGTGACATTTGTGGGGGCTCGTCGGGATGTGAAAGGGCTCTGACTGTCTCTCTCGTTTCGCGGTGTATCGAGTACATGTCCTGGTTCTGTCCGTTTGTGTATCGTTTAGGTCAGTTTGTCGTGTTTTTGTTCGTGGCGTGGTTTGGCTGGGTGACTATTAGGTGTAGGGTAGTCTAGGGGGCCGAAGGAACATCTGGGTGTGGCTGGGGGAGTCGTGGTGAGAACAGGGCGGACGGCGACCGCGTCCAGACTCCTTCCGCGGGTGCCTCGCAGGTTACGCCGTAAGCTTGCTTTCTGTAGCCACTCAGTCTGCCATTTCCTTGTGTTGTGGTTAGCCGTTTTTTTTTCTTTACCGGGTGGTTATTGAGTACGGGGGTTGTATCGGACGTAGTGTCACTTTTTTCTTCTCTCCGGATTCCGTCTGCCAGTTTTGTTTTTGTTTTTTTTTATGGCCAGCACTCAGCACTGTTGCTCGTGCTGTGGGAGCGCGGTGTTTGCCAAGAGTGGGGGGCTGGAGGACTAGTTTTTTTTTTTTTTTCGGGTTGAGCCCCCACCGGCACTGTTGCTCGTGCTGTGGAGCGCCGGTGTTGCCCTGGGGGGGGAGTTGGGAAGCAAGCCGGAACTTGTCACCCCCCCCCCTACACGCACACACACATATACTACATACCCTAAAATTTCGGGTTTTCAAGTGGGGAATTGTCTTTCCCCGGTGTTTGAGAACCGTAGGTTATTGTTGTCATGAACGTCCGGTTGCTGGTGGTATGGCGACGCGAGCGTCGAAGAAGAAAGGTATTCATAATGCAAGTCCCTTACTATTAGTCCAGCACTTCGGACTACAGTGACTTCCTCTTATTCCAGGCTGAAGCGGATAGTCAAGTGAGTACTTGCACTACTTCTTGCTAGGGGGATCTTCCTGTGTGAACCCGACTGGCGCTCGGAAGCGTCAGAGTATAGTTGAAGCATCTATGGGCTTCTTGTGTTGTGTCACTAGATACCGTACCCCTCTCTTTTCATGCTTCCCCTCGTAAGGAGCTATGCCCTGGGGAGGACTTTCCTCATGGGTAAGTCGAGACCCAAGGGACGGGTCAAAAACGGGTATCCTTCCCGTGTCGGGAGTGGTGATGAATCCTGCTCAGGTTTATCACCTCTGTCTGATGTTTTTGGAGCAACAGCGAAGAGAGGATGCTGCCAGAAGGAGCCTCGGAGGAAGAGGCAACGCCGCTTCGTAGAAGAAGAGGCTTCAGGCAGGAAGTCTGCGTAGGGTAGTGCGAAGTGAGGAGGCTGCTAGACAGGAGGTCAGCTTAGGGAAGAGGCTGCCAGGAAGGAAGCTCTGCGTAGGGAGAGCGCAGAGAGGTGGGCTGCTAGACAGGTGGCTCAGCGTAGGAAGAAGCTGTAGGCTTGAAGCTCTGCGTTGGGAAGACGCAGAGAAGAGGCTGCTCTCGGTCGGATGAGATAGATCAACGTAGGGAGGAGGCTGCTAGACAGGAGGCTCTGCGCAGGGAGAGGAGATTGAAACAACTTCTTTTCGCGGGCCTCACGCATCTGGAAATCAGGGGGTTAATCACCAGCAGGTGAATAGAGTTAGAGGCCCAAAATTAAGTTTCCAGGAGTTCAGACCTAAGGGTGGACCTGATATGTTCTTAGAGCTTTTTGAAAAGGTTTGCTTGTTCATTACCATTTGTCTGAGGAACAAAGGCATGCACCTTTTTTCTGGTTTATCTGGTGCTGCAAGGGAGTTTGTGCTACTTAAATGTAGGCGCCGGTTTATGCAGACATGCAGGTGGCTCTGCGTTAGCGTTTCCACCTTACTCCTGAGTCGTTCTGGAGGGGAAGTTTCAGGTCATGAAGAAGAACAACGATGAGACCTTCGTGCGTTTGGAGAAGATAGGCTGCGCAAAACGCTAGGGTACTGCGTCAGTTGGCTAAGCTGGAGCTGGAGGATCTGGATTCTCATTGAATAAGCTCACCAACATGTGTCCCAGAGTTGAGGTTCCGTATATGGCGAGGACAGCACCTCTGGATTTCGCGGCGGCGATTCATACCTGCAGAGGTGTTGCTGAGCCCGTTTAGAAGCGGTATGGGGTCTTCGCTTTTTTTCAGACACGGACAGGAGGACCCCCACGGATTTTGTGGCAATAGGGCGCCGACGACTGCTTAGCGGTGTTGAACAAGGCAGGCAGTTCATCGGGGATTTCAGCTCCAGGTTTTTGTTTTCTTTGTGTCGTCCCGGCCACATTAGGAAAGATTGCCCTAATGAAAACCGCGGGTAGTTATGGGGCTAGTCCTTTCCAGCATCTCGTGCCTCGGCTAACGTGGGGTCCATCCAGCTTCTGGGGGTACGGAGTGGCCAGTGTTTCTCTCTGTTGTTGGTCTTCCTTGGTCGATACCATCAGGGATTCGGGAGCATCAACGATCTTTGTGGATAAGGATTTGGTTTCCCCTGAGGCTCAGCGGGGCGCCAGTTATGATGTGTGCGGGTTGGAGGCTGGTTTTACCTCCACTCGTCCTTCCGTACTCATTTCCTATCTCCACCCCCTACTTCTGTGGCGAAGTATGGGCCATCGCGGTGGAGTGACCTCTGTATTCCCTTATCATAGGGAATACCATCACTCTTCGCAGAACGGAACGGCAGTCAAGTGCGTGTCTACGTTCTGGCCAGTACAGGGTGTGTAGGAAGTTACCAACGCGCAAAGCTAAGAAGCACGGAACAGGAATTGCGTCCCGGTCTACAAGCCGATCTCTGACAGAGGTTCTAGCAAGGCGTGATTCTGCTAGCTTTGTCCGTCTTCAGGCAAGGGACCTGGATGTCACACCTGCGACAACTGGTAGATGTCACGCTCAGTTCGGCCCGACACGCCAAGGTGAGCGTCAAGCTCCTCAAGGGCGATCCTCCTTTAGGGGTTTTAACTCGGGCAGATGTGTGGCCAAGCAGCGCTGGTCAGGTCCCCAAATGCTTGAGTGATTCTGTTCTCCGGGCAGGCCACGATTCAACCAGGCGCAGGTTAATATGGGCTCCAAGCGGACTCTTGTTGCGAGTAAGACGGGACTTCTATGGCCGGGTGGTATGAATCGCTAAGGTTAGGCAGTACTGCGCAGTTGCGATATCTGACCAACGACAACGCCTATAGGGTCGCTTGTAGCGGTGTTCCCATGGGTCAGTGTCACTGGTTGGGGAGCAATTCAGCCCAAGGTCGGTGTTACTGCGTCTTGTCATCGGTTCACCCGGTTAAGGGTGAACAATGACGTAGCATGGGAAAGAGGACACCGCAAGTACCTGGACCTCAAAGCGCTCAAATTCAAACACCAGGCAAGAGATAGACAAACACAACATTTAATTCAATTAAATAGATATTGATGATGAGATGAAGAGGCGGGCCCTAACTAACTAGAATAGAAACAGTGATGATAATTTATCTCCCACCTAACCCAATACAGCCACCCAGGAGGACTATACCACCAACCTAACCCACACACTACTGAAGCCCGCAGGGAAATGGGAAATGTGTACAATGATTAAACCACATGAGAAAAAAACCAGTCCTTTTAATAACAAATCATTTGGAAAACAACACTAATGACCCGTCGAAGAGGAGAAAAAAAAACAACAACAACATCTAAACCTCAAAAAAAAAACTATTCCAGCCAGTTCACTTCTTTGTTACGGGCCTGTCTGCTCTTGTCTCGATTCGCTTCTTGGGGGCTACCTTGAGTCTAACACCTCTCACCACAAACCCTCGACTCACGCGCGCCCCCTCACTGCAGTCGCCTCATGATGTCGGGACAGGCGAAGAAGTTGCCAACATCACAATCGGGACCTCCCGGGTGCCAGGGCAGAGCAGGCTGTGTTGTATCGGCCACAGGAGCCAGGTCAGGGGTGGACGAACAGGAGGTGTCTGGAGGTGGCGGTTGAAGGACCGGGAAAAAGACGGAAGGAGAAGGCTAAGGGAAAAGTGCTGCACATCATATAGTGAGAACTCCTATACGGGCTGGTCGGCGGGAAACAAGGAAAGGGGGGGGCGGGGGGGAGGCGCGAGTGAAGGCCAAATGTGGGGGAAGGGAGGACAACATGCACATGGAGCCCCCTACACCTAAACTCTATAAATATTCAATGGGCATCAGGCACAATAAACCCATCCTACAAAAACTCTCTATTATAGAGGACACTTTGAACTAAAAAAAAAAAAAAAAAAAAAAATTAATCGGACTCTCCTTATGAATGGCAAGATTTAAAAAGGAAAAACTGATGGTTAACATTTTAAATACCTACAACGTGTAAATACAGAGTTGAACCGAAAGAAAAACCACTGGCACTAAACTATTCTCAATCAATCAATCAATCATTTATTTTGATTATAGGCCAGCGACCAGTAAGTCTATAGAATGTCTCTAAACACAATCCATCAAAATCTTTGCAAGTGGGCTGATATGAAAAATTAAAGCACGAAAATGGATATCACCATTCGCTCTCCATACACCCAACCAAAACAGATACAAGACAGGGCGCCCGCGCTCACCATAAGGGGAATAAACGGGGGGAAGGGGGGGAAAAACACACGAGGACGGACCCCCTAAAACAACTCCCTCCCAACCAACCTTCCCCAGCCTCGACCATTAGGACGCCAAAATGGTAATGCCATAAATAAAAATTTACGCTGGAATGTTGAAACAAAAATAAAGAATCCTTTTGAATTTTGAAATTACATGATGAAAATAAAACTAACGTCTCAGCGCAAAATGTGGTTACTCTAGTCGACACGAAAATGGGGAGAGAGGAAAAAGGGGAACCTGAAAGAAACTGTTCCTGATATGTATTGATTTAAAAACTCGCAATAAGTTGGATTCCAATAATAAAGAGGCTGTGACCTGCTTGGGAAAACGAACCCCAGTGTCGAATCGAAAAAAAAAAACAAAAAAATGAATGTTCAAATTCTGACCAAAAGAAAATCGTCTTCAACGTGGACCGACGTACCACCAATATTAATTTATGACTTAACACTCACCACAACACTCGTGCCAAGTGGACGAAGTCGCCAGGTTACCACGTCTGGGGAGGAGGAAAAAGCCATGCAGACCGCCCTCAGGATAGATGTCACCCCCAGTTGACCCTCCTGTCCTCCTGGCCTAACAGTCTTCTTTAAGTGTTCTTTTTTTTCTGTTTTATGTATTCTTCTCAGGATCTCACTTCTTCTTCCTTCGCTTCTCCATGACGAAATGAGGTTGTGGAGGGGGAGTAAAAAACAGACCGATGGTGATAAATGAGCTCCAGCAAGATGACGAGTCCTGCTCCAGTGGGATGATGCGCCACTCCCAGTTGCTATCTAGAATACGGGACGAGAGGGCCACTCTCCAACAAAATGATCAATGAATAGAAAAAACGTAGATGGGAACTCGATACACCCCCATAATCTCGAGTGTCAAACTCACCCCATGCCCAACTTTTGTCCACCTTCCAATAGTGACGTAGGCGAGGAGAAAACCTGAGTGAACGCAAAATGAATGGGACGCACGTTGCAAAGACAGTGCACAGCGTGGGCTGGGGGGAATGAATTAGCAAGCGGACTGACTCAAAATCAGTCGAGCAGTGTTTGCCCAAGATTTGGTCCTTCCTAAAAAATGGGGCATATAGGATGAAAATATTAGGGACAGAAAATCTCCTCGCAAAGGGGTGGAAAAGGAAGCGGTCACGCTTGTCGTCGTGACCACACCCCTCCCCATAAGCGTCGTTTTACTGGAATAAACAGAGAACCCTCCTCAGCTGAAGCTGTTAAGATGGTGCTAGCTCCACAGTACATGCGTGAATAGACAGACATGGAAAGGGTGGTAAGTTTCGTGCCTGGACTAAAGATACCATAGGTCGTACCAGGGTAGGGTTATAGTGCCAAGGTTCACTTTACACAGAAGTCGTACAGAGGTTGGGTTTATAGAGCCCTAGGTTCACTTTGCCACAGAAGTCCGTTACAAGGGTAGGGTCACTTGCCCTGGCTCATCTTTTTTTTTTTTGGTCTGGGGGATAGGAATCACCCATAGGACATGCGCTACAGGTAGTCTGCCTCCACATTGCTTGGACCACTGGTGTGTTGGAACGTGAAACGATAGTCTGCAGCGTCGGGTTGTGAGTCTCGGTACCATTTACCTGCGTTACTGTAGGTGCTGCTGAGCAGCTCACCATGTTTCAAACACCCTATTTCTGAGGTCGATAAAACCATAGCTGGAATCCTCTTTGACCACAGGGTCAGTTCCTTCTGTGTCCAAAGCTGTTTTAGATTAGCTATAGGTCCTTGGACGGTTCTGCCATAGTAGGAGCACAAAAGGGGTAGGGAGAACCGCATGCTCTCTAGAGGGACTCTCTGTATGCGAACAAAGACGGCAGGGATGAACGGTCCCCACTCCTTTGGCTGCTCCCGGCACAGGCGTGTAACATCTGTTTGAGCGTGGCGTTGAACATCTCACGAGGTCCATTAGCTTGCGGGTGATACGGGCGAGGTGGTCTGGACCATGAATAAGAAAGCAGCTGGTAGCTGGTTCTTCGGTGTCAGACATAAACTGTGTGCCTGGTCTGACAGGCACCTTGTCCGGAATTCCCTGTTCTGGTCACATCTGCCACAGCGGCATCCGCCACTGTTGCCGCATCGATTGTTGGCGTAGAGGGATGGCGTCGGGGTAGCGAGTGGGTAGTCAACCTGGACCAAATGTCGGTGACCACGAGCCCGGGAAGGCGGTGAGATGGGACTAACAAGGTCGACACCCACCTTAGTAAAAGGCGGTTCTACCCAACTTGGGGCACAGTGCCCTGAGGCCACCCTTGTGTTCACATCCCTGGGTGTCTCGCTGGCATACGTCAAATGACCGGTCAGTATGCTTTGTTTATCGCGATTCATTGCCAGGCCAGTAGAACTCCTGTTGAATCCGTTCTTGCGTCCTCTCTTTTCCGCCCATGTGCCCCGCCATGGGCGAGTCATGGCCAACTCGCAAGACACGTGGGTGTAAGTCCCTTGAGGTAACGGACTAAACTGCCGTCCTGAGTACTCTGGTTGGAGGACTGGTGGTAGAGCATCCCATCTAGCTCCACAAATTGGGGCGTCGGTGCGGCCGTTCTAGATGGCCGACCCACATGCTCTCGAAGTGCCTTGACTGATGCGTCCCTATACTGCAACTCTTGACAGTTTTCGGGAATGATCTGGGTTGCCAAGGCGTCACAGGGGGGTTGGTGTATGGGCCGAAGCTCTTCATCACACTTCTGGCCATATTCCGAGTTGACAGCGCCACAAATACCCGCTCGGGTAAAATCTGTGACATGCGACGTGCTCTCCCCCAGCAAAGTGCTACACCGTTCCCCAGGTGCAAGGAGTATGCCGGGAGCTTAAGGGGCTACGGCCCAGACCTTTCCCTCAAAGTATTGGGGTGCTCATGGGGATGAGGTGTGGGCCTTTTTGAGGCAAATCCAGGCCTCTATGCCGCCACCTCACATCAGAGTACGGGCCCCGCTGTACCCCCAGGCGGAACGACGGGGCTGAATCACAAAAAACAGGCAAGTCTGGCTCCTGAGTCGCGGATGGTGTCGATACTGTGCCCCAACCTCACCGAGGGGAAAACACAGGGCTGTGACCCGTTTAGCGCTGGTGTGACAAAGTAGGGGACCCGGGCATTCCCTGGTCCACGATCGCCATTGAGGGCACGGTAGGCGGACCTCGTGCTCTGGGGACAACTCTCGCCGAAAATGCCTGGTTGCCCACAGTTGAAACACTGAGGAGCAAACTAGATGGCGGCGGTCGAGGGCGGCCTGACCTCTGAGCTGAGGGCCAGGAGCAGCAGGCTGCTGGGGGTGTGGCATCCGGTCTTCACAACGACTGTGCAGGAGTTCTGTACGTATCCTAAGGGCCCTCCTGGCCTCGGGCGGACGGATTCAGAATTCTCTATTGGCCACTGGCAAAGGTTCTTGGGGTCAAGCTCGGTGAGACGCAATCTCAGCTTGGAGTTACCACATTCATAAGCTGTTCTCCAACACCAAGTCCTCAAGAGGCATGTCGGACAACTCCACCCAATTGTCTTCTATGGGACCTCCGCAGCAGCTCACAATATTGAAGAAATGTCTCCTCCGCATGTTTCTTCATAGTCCGGAGTTGACGCCGGTTATGATTCCGCAGTGAGATGAAATCGTTTGCGGAGAGCGCCCTCAATTCTTCATAAGTCGGAGTTCTCCCCAAGATCGATTTTATATAGGCTTCCCTCGCTCTACCCGGTCAGTCCACGGAGAGGTTAATACAAAAACATTGAGGTGATCTGTCAAATGATAGCTGTTTGCCACAGAGCAGTCGTAGTGCTCTAGGAACACGTCAATGTCCTCTCAGGACGCAGCTCTGGAAACCAGAGAAGGAGGGAAGACGGTTGGCTCCCTCCCCTCCCTCTGGTTCCTGTCTGGGACTGGCGGCAGCAGAGCCGGGTAGCGGGCGTTTTATTTCTCTCTCCGTCTCTGGTTCTCTTTCTCCTCTTCTCTCTATATCTCTGTTCTCTCTTTCCTCCTCCTCCTACGTCTCAGTCTTTTTCTTCCTTTTCTTCCTTACGCTGTGTTCTTTCCTTTCCTCTTCTTCCTTACGCTTTTGTCTTTCCTTTCCTCTTTCTTCCTTACGATGTTCGTTCTTTCGTTTTCCTCTTCTTCATTACGACTTTCTGTTCTTTCCTTTCCTCTTCTTCCTTACGCTTTTGTTCTTTCCTTTCCTCTTCTTCCCTTCGTTTTTGTTCTTTTCCTTATCATCTTCTTCCCTACGTTGTCTCTCTAAAAGCCAGGGTCTTTCCTCCCTACGTTGCCCATCCTCATAAGAAGAAGAGTCCTAGGTCAGACTGTACTGGACCCGGAGCGGATAATCTTGGTTGCGGATGTCTTGGTCGGAAGAGGAACCCCACATGTCGCTAACCAGCGGTGGCACTTGAGACGAGTGGGTTGCGCTCAAAGGAGAACCGTTCTTTGGATAGTCACTCGTTGGCGCAACTCCCAACCCTGGAAACTCGCAACAGTGACAGCGTTAGTCTAGCTTTCACAGAAGGTTGCAGCTCCCGAGTAGTAAGTATGGCGATACCGTGGTAGGCTGTACTGATAGCTACAGTGGAGACCTGGGGATCGGCAATAAGTCCCACATTTCGGCTTTGACTACGGGTTGTGTAGGTTGACTAGTTTTGTCTCCTCGGTCGCCATCCTGACTTCGAGATCTCTTCCGCTTAATCCTCCTGGAAGTAATTCACTTTCCTGCTGGAGGAGAAGACAAAACGCCGCCCTCCAATGCCCATACGGGAAATGAAACAGAAAGGGCTCAAAAGATGGGCCAATCCAAGTCTGTATGGACCAACAAATTGGAGGTCGAGGGCGCTTCGCAGTCAGATACCGGTTCCACATCAAGGATGTATGTACGGTATGATCACCCGAACATACTCGGACCTCCCTTCGGTACGTGTATGGGTGGAACCGTCCAACAACATAGATGCGGCAACGCTCGAAACTCTACATCTTGACTCAAGGACTCGTCTACTGAACTCGTACTAATGACTGGTTAACCCTGCCCGCTTAATAAAGCGTGCAACAACGCACTCCCACACAGCGCCCCGGAGTAGCAAAACAAATCAAAAATTTTTCCTCCTCTTTTTTTTTTCCACCACGCAATTACGCGACAACCAACCTACCGGCTGACAATATTGGTCTTATGAAACAAACCTTTTTTTTTACCTTTTAACTAATAAAAAATAATTGCCAACGCCCTGACGTATTATGCAAAACAACGATTTACGTTCTATAACTATTACAAAGTAAATAAATCAAGAGAAGCACCAGTTTTTTTTTATTTTTTCGAAACTCACCTTCACAGGTCAGAGGAATGTCTCTCCTCGTATCAGCAAGATTATCATCCATACAGCCTCTAGTGTTTCTTAAAAAGACCAGGTCTGGGAAACACATCCAGAAACCATGTGGGTTCCACAACAGTGGAAAGCCAGGCTCTCCTAAAGTATCTGGTAACCCTCACGTGGTTCATGAGACCTCTGACCGACCCTAGACCAGCACAAATACTGGCCACCGCAGACCTACCTGGACAAAACATAACCTAACCTACATAGAGAAGTCCATATCCCTAATCGAAACCAACGGGGCGCGCCGAAGTCGAAGCCTGGAGTAGGTCAATGCTGACAAGGGATAAGGGTCTCCCGTCTCACCCGCAATATCCCGACCCTCACAGGATCCCGGGCATCCCAAGAAGGCCCCCTCCACTAAGGCATACCCTCCAACACCCACACTACAATTAGACAGACAGATGCCCGGTGTTTGACTTGCCCGCCGAGCGGTCAATATGGGGCGGGTTCACCCAAATCCCGGACGAGCCCCCAAGATGTCTCGGCTTCTCCCGGTTTAGGGTGAACACATGACGTTAAGCATGCGGAAGAAGGGGAGAACCCGCACGTACCTGACTCAACGCGCACAAATCAAACACCAGGCAAGTGGATAGGACAAAACCACAACATTTATTCACATTAATTAGATATTGATGTAGAGTTGAAGAGGCGGGGCCCTACTAACTAGTTAGAACAGTGATGATATAAATCTCCCACCCTAACCCCAATACAGCACCAGGCGGGACCTAAACCCCAACCTACCCCACACTACGAAGGCCCGCAGGGAAAAAAGGTGAAATGTGTACAATGATAAAACACATGGAGAAAAAAAAACCAAGTACCTTTAAAACCAAAAAACTATTTTGGAAAACATCACTAATTGACCCGTCGAAGAGGAAAAAAAAAAACAACAACAACATCAAAAACTCAAAAAAAAAACATATTGCCAGCCAGTTCACTTCTTTGAATACGCTGTCTGCTATTTGTTCGATTCGTCTTCTTTGGGGCTTCTTGAGTCTAACACCTCTCACACACAAACCCTCGACTCACGCGCGCCCCTAACTGCAGTCGCCTCATGTTGTCGGGACAGGCGAAGAAGTGCCAACATCACAATCGGGACCTCCCGGGTCCCAGGGCAGCAGGCTGTGTTGTATCGGCAACCAGGAGCAGGTCAGGGCGTGGACGACCTGGAGTGTGACCCGGTGGCAGTTGTAGACCCGGGAAAAGGGCGGAAGGAGAAGGAAAAGGGAAAAAGTGATGCCACATTCATATAGTGAAGAAACACCTATACGGGCTGGTCGGCGGGAAACAGAAGGGGGGGGGGGGGGGGGGGTGGGGCGGAGTGAAGGCAAATGTGGGGAAGGGAGGCAACATGACACAAGGAGCCCCTACACACTAAATTATATATATTCACTGGGCATCCAGGCACAATTAAACCATCCTACAAAAACTCTCTACTTATAGGAGGTCACTTGAACTAAAAAAAAAAAAAAAAAAAAAATAATCGGAATCCACCTATGGAATGGCACTATTTAAAAGAAAAATGATGTTCCATTTAAACTACAAAACGTGTAATTTCAGAGTTGAACCGAAAGAAAAAAACCACTGGCCCTAAACTATATCAACTCAATCATTCTATCAATTTTTGATTATGGCCAGCAGACCAAGTGTCTATTAGGAACTGTCTCTGAAACACAATCCATCAAACATCTTGCAAGAGGGATGAATGAAAAATAAAGCACGAAAATGATTTATCCAATCCGCCTCTCCTTACAACCCAACAAAACAGATAATGGACAAGGGGCGACCGGTCACCATAAGGGGAAAAAGGGGGAAGAGGGTGGGGAACACAAGAGCGCCCCCAAATCAACTCCCTCACCCCAACCACCTTCCCCTGCCTCGACATTAGAACGCCAAAAGTAATGCCATAAATAAAAATTACGCTGGAAGGTTGAAACAAAATAAAGAATCTTGTAGAATTTTGAATATTCATGGAATGAAAATAAAATAAACTTTTCAGCGCAAAATGTGGTACGCTAGTCGACACCGAAAATGGGCGGAGAGAGGAAAAAAGGGGGAACGAAAGGAAACAGTTCCTATATGTATGAATTACAACGCGCACTAAGTAGGATTCACTAAAGGAGGCTGTGACCGCTTGGAAATCGAACCTCAGAGTCGAAATCGAAAAAAAAAAAAAATGAATGGTCAAATCTGACCAATAGAAAACGTCTTCAACGTGACCAACGTACCACCTAATATTAATTTACAGACGTAACAACTCCCCACAACCACTCGTGCCAAAGGGAACGAAAGTCGCCAGGTTACCACGTCTGGGGAGAGAAAGCAAGGCCATGAGACCGACCCCTCCAGGAAGATGTCACCCCCAGTCTGATACACCTCCTGTCCTCTGGCCTCTCCAGTCTTCTTTATGTGTTATTTTTTTTTTTTTTTTATGCTTTCTATCAGGATCTTCCTCATCTTTTCGCTTCTCCAGACGAAATATGATGTGGGGGGGTAAAAAACAAAAAGATTGGTGATAAATGAGCTCCAGCAAGATGACGAGTTCCTGCTCCAGTGGGCTCTGACTGCCCACTCGCAGTTGCTATCTAGAATACAGGGGACGTGGCCCTTCTCTCAACAAAAGGATCAATGTAATAGAATAAACGAGATTCCCTCCCCCCCCCCCCCCCCGATCACCCCCCCAAACTCAGAGTGCTCAAACTCAACACCAAGCCCACTTTTGTCCACCTTCAATAGTGACGTGGCGAGCGAGAAACTGTGTTGAACGACAAATGAATGGGCGCACGTGCAATGGCAGTTGCACAGGCGAGGGCTGGGGTGAAATAGCAAGCGACTGCTCATCAAATCTAGTCGAGCAGATGTTTGCCCAAGATTTTGGTCCCTTCTAAAATGGGAACTATAGGATGAAATTAAGTTGGGAACAGAAATCTCCTCGCAAAGGGGGTGAACGACGGTCACGCTTGACGCGATGACACTGGGGGGACCAATTAATCAATTCCGATCGCGGTCACCGCTAAATGTCGGTAGACGGTAGACTACGCGGGACTCGGTACCCAGAGGCTGTCCCACTTAGGTCTATCGATGCCCCTACTGTTGCTGAAGCTCTATGGCAGATTTGGACGCGCACCTGGCGTGACCCAGGAAGGGAGCTCGGCCGGTAGTTTCGTATGGAGAGCGATCATCATCCTCTCCAGTGCATGGACCAGATCACGTCCGTCAGTCTGTTTCGACTCTTGGGTAGGCAGTGGAACTGCTGGTTCCCTTTTTGCCAATCAAGGGTTTCAGCAATACGGATGCTGATATCTCAGCCGTAGATCCGTAGTCCAGCACTTTGGAGAAACTGTCAGAGGGAACACTTCCCCTCAACCAGCGGGTATTTAACAGTTTGGCTCTGTATCAGGTGTAGTGACAGTTTTCATTCAGTGATGTTAACGGTAGTGAATCACCAAAATGGTTCTGAGTGTTATTTTCATTGTTGGCAAGGCTGGGATTAGTTGTTTGATTAATGTAGTATCATGGATTCCATTGTGTGATTCATAGCGTGGAATGTTTGTGATTGGAGTGGACGTTATCTGTCGGTCACTGAGTGTTGGGTTCGGTTCCCATTGTTGTCGGAGTTGCACATGCGTCAAGGTTCAAAGGAGATATGTTTATCGAGTAACAGATGACTTTTAGAAGGGGGGTTTGTACGGGGTTTGTGTCACGTGGCCTTGACGATTGGCCCACCTAGGCTAGGGGTATGATTCTGTTATTGATTGTCGTCGGTGTTGGTCGTATATCCGTCCTTTTTGGCTGTGGTTGTGGTTGCACCTTTGGTGTGGTTTTGCTCAGGTTTGGATTGTAACTTTCGCTCTCTCGTCGCTCTCTAATTCCACCTGCCCGAGCAATTCATTCCTTGCAGGTGCACGGTCGTGGATGGTATCTTTTCTGCTTGTAACTGGCTGGTCCTTTATCGGCTCTTACTAGTCTTTTTCCGTCGACGTGCATCATTTCCTCTTAGGCTTGAGGTATGCTCACTGTGAAGTAGCGTGCATGTCGGCGCCATCGTTTTTTGGGAGGTTAGCTATTCACTCGAGCGGTAGTGTCTCTGGTGCGACTGCTACGGTTCCTGGTTCTTCTCCATTTCGTGAAGGTAACAGTCGGTACGTTCAGTTCATACAGTGGCCTGTTAGGAGAGAGACCTCACTTCATCTTTTTCCGATCTGCGCTGTGTCCTCTGATGGACAGAGGGCAGAGAGTGTCGTTGGACCCGCTCTTTGGGTCACACGGGTAGCTGGGTAGCATTCAGTTTCGTGGTTATTTGTTGTTGTTGTTTTTTTTTTATGTTAGCGGCTTATTCTTCTCTGTTTTGCGCTAATTTGTTTTTGGGTTGACAAAATTATATAAGAAGTATTGTTTGAGACACTTTTTTGGTTTAATTTCAATCTTTAACCTGGCCTGTCAAAATTATTTATTATGTTTTCTCCTTTTTATGCATTTGGTGAGGAGGTAGTCTGAGGGGATGTGAGAGAAAACTGGTGGATTCTGGGTTGGTATTGCTTGGTCTCGCTCGTCGCCCCTGTCACAATTGCCGGGCTAAATTCTTCGGCCACCGTCTGTTTTGTGTGTGCAAGGAGAACGAGTTTTAAGTTCGCGAGCGTGGGACGCATTGGGATGAGTAGTTCTGTATGCGTTGGTTGGAAATTTGTGTTTTGTATGTTGCTATAAATGTGGGGATAATTGTGCCATTGGATTTTTTATTTGCAAAGTGGTGGAGATGTAAAGCCATGGTTGCGTTTTAGTTCAATTCTAAGAAAGGAAAATTGTTAAATGTGAGTGAGTTAAGGATGAAGATATTTCATATTTGTTTTATAGACTGTTAATTTAATGCAGTCTCTTACCTGCTTCGTATGAGAAAGACTTTAACGAACATTCCTGATTTGGTTGGTTTGCTGTGTTTATGCTCGGGACTGTGTTGAGCTGGTGTTGTTGGTGTGTTTAGTAGACCTCCCCTCGCCCATCATGCGAGGTGGCTGTTAGGGTTTAAACGGCATGGGTCAGACTGTACTGACTGCGGGGTTTCCAGTACCCGTCTTTCTACTTTCCTCCCAGTTACCTTTTCCCTCCTCCCGGAGACTTCACCCGGAGCACGCACTGGTTGGGGCCAGCACTGGTTGGGACTGCCCACTGGTTGTAACGCACGCTGGTTGGGACCGCGCACTGGTTGGTAACGCGCACTGGTTGGGGCCATGCACTGGTGGGGACCACGCACTGGTTGAGGCCACGTACTGGTGGAAAGCCGTGGACTTGGCTGGACGGTCCTGATCCCCGTCTAGGACCTCCGGCCACAACGCCCCGTCCCCCGAGACGCGCTCTCCACCGTCTGTTTGTGCGTGTCACAGGGTGTCGGCCTTGAACAACTCTCTTCAAGAACCGAACCGGTTTGGGGCACCCAGTGCGACAGGGTGTTCCCAGTAGACTTTGAAGAGGCAGGAGTGTGAGGGCGCTGCATGACAGGAAAGGGATGGGTGCTGGAATTATTTATTTATGATTATGATTGTGTATGCCATGTATTGAGATGCTTGATTGTGATTGTGCATGTTGTGCGTGTTCGAATGCTTGATTGTGATTGGTGCATGGTGCGTGCGTTGAAATATTTATTTGTGATTGCGTGTGTTGATGTGAATAAATGGGTGTTGTATCGTAATCCTTCTGTGTGGTCTCTTGCGAGGCGTGTGAGGTCAGTCACTCCCTTCACTCCCATCTAAACCGATCCTGTCAGGGCTGACCTCCAGGGGTCGGTCGTGACAATTATCATATGATTTTAATTTGCCTGCCAGTTTTATGTTTTCCACCTGTTATTATCATTTTTATTACCATTATCATAATATCATCATTATCATTATTATTGTTATTTTTTTATTTTCATTATGGTTATCATTATTATCATTGTCATTATTATCATTATTATTATTATTATTATATATTTGCCTGCCAGTTATATTTTCTACCGTCAATCGTGTCCACAAACTGAAAGCTATTGACTCTAATCACCAAACAGTTTATCAAATGTTTGTTCCGGCTTGTGATAACTGGAGCAATACTATTGTCTGTAGTATAAGTCTACAGTTATTGAAAGAACAAAACGAAGAAAAGCAGCCATGTTATATCATATGCTGCTGTTTTGGATGTGTTGATCTAGGGGAACTTTTACGACGTTATGAGATCAACATAGCCCCGCTGCCCGCCTCGGCTTGCGATCAAGTGTATATGAACTTTTTGGTTCCCCAGTTTAGGTTTGAAGTAACTTTTCATGTAGATCGTAAACCTTCATTGGTATGTTATGGTTTAACTGAATCTGAAACAGCTACATTTCGATATAATCTGAAGTCATCTACATTTCTAGTGCTTGTAAACAGACTATCAGCAGGAGACATAAGCAAGTGAGGGGCAAGGAATGATAGGACACGACAGATACAGATCCGGACAGAGTAGGAAACGAGTGCGACAGGACAGTGAGGGGCAAGGAATGATAGGACACGACAGATCCGGACAGAGTAGGAAACGAGTGGGACAGGACAGTGAGGGGCAAGGAATGATAGGACACGACAGATCCGGACAGAGTAGGAAACAAGTGGGACAGGACAGTGAGGGGCAAGGAATGATAGGACACGACAGATCCGGACAGAGTAGGAAACGAGTGGGGCAGGACAGTGAGGAGCAAGGAATGATAGGACACGACAGATCCGGACAGACTAGGAAACGAGTAGGACAGGACAAGGAATGATAGGACACGACAGATCCGGACAGAGTAGGAAACAAGTGGGACAGGACATTGAGGGGCAAGGAATGATAGGACACGACAGATCCGGACAGAGTAGGAAACAAGTGGGACAGGACAGTGAGGGGCAAGGAATGATAGGACACGACAGATACAGATCCGGACAGAGTAGGAAACGAGGACAGGACAGTGAGGGGCAAGGAATGATAGGACACGACAGATACAGATCCGGACAGAGTAGGAAACGAGTGGTACAGTACAGGACAAGGAATGAGAGGACACGACAGATCCGGACAGAGTAGGAAACGAGTGGGACAGGACAGTGAGGGGCAAGGAATGATAGGACACGACAGATACAGATCCGGACAGAGTAGGAAACGAGTGGTACAGGACAAGGAATGAGAGGACACGACAGATCCGGACAGAGTAGGAAACGAGTGGGACAGGACAGTGAGGGGCAAGGAATGATAGGACACGACAGATCCGGACAGAGTAGGAAACGAGTGGTACAGTACAGGACAAGGAATGAGAGGACACGACAGATCCGGACAGAGTAGGAAACGAGTGGGACAGGACAGTGAGGGGCAAGGAATGATAGGACACGACAGATACAGATCCGGACAGAGTAGGAAACGAGTAGGACAGGACAAGGAATGATAGGACACGACAGATCCGGACAGAGTAGGAAACGAGTGGGGCAGGACAGTGAGGGGCAAGGAATGATAGGACACGACAGATCCGGACAGAGTAGGAAACGAGTAGGACAGGACAGTTAGGGGCAAGGAATGATAGGACACGACAGATCCGGACAGAGTAGGAAACAGTTGGGACAGGACAGTGAGGGGCAAGGAATTACGTGACACGACAGGTCAGGATTGAGCAAGACATGAAAGACAGGACAAGAAGGGGCTTGTCATGAGAGTGTCGAAAAGAACAGGAAACTGTAGCCCTTGATAGTGAACGAAAGCTGTGTGTGTGTGTGTGTGTGTGTGTGTGTGTGTGTGTGTGTGCGTGCGTGCGTGCGTGCGTGCGTGCGTGCGTGCGTGCGTGCGTGCGTGCGTGCGTGCGTGCGTGCGTGCGTGCGTGCGTGCGTGCGTGCGTGCGTGCGTGTGTGTGTGTGTGTGTGTGTGTGTGTGTTGACTCACAGCCAAGAGAGGGAGGGGGACAGAGAGACGAGCCATAGAGAGATATGGAGACTGGTGGCTAGGCGTGAGAAACTGAGAGGGTGTAGAATGTGGGGAAGGGGGACGGATGAAGGGGGAGTGGGAGGATTATGAAAATAACAAAGACATAAAAACATGAATAAAATGAAACAAATCCTCCTTTTGAATCGCTTAAGTCAGGCGACAGCTGCTTGGGAAAAAAGCAACAACAACAACAAATGTGAGCAGGTGTGGTGTGTGTGTGTGTGTGTGTGTGTGTGTGTGTTGTGTGTGTGTGTGTGTGTGTGTATGCGTGTGCGTGCGTTCGTGGTGCGTGCGTGCGTGTGTGTGTGTGTGTGTGTGTGTGTGTGTGTGTGTGTGTGTGTGTGTGTGTGAACCTCGGGTGATGTCGATGGAGGAAGGACTAGCGCACAGCCCAAACACACTCACAGCTTGCTTACGATCTCATTCATATATCATGCATTCGTCACATCAAACACTAGTAAAGTCTATAACTTTACTACACATGATCATTAGAACGAAAACATCAATGCATATGAATCAAACAAAATAAACATTCTCTCTTTCCTGAACTTCACAAAATCATTTATCTAAAACATCATTAACTAACCCGGGTATAATAGATTTCTACTTTACTGGCCAGGTGATTCTTAACTATTCACGAATCACTGTCTTTTCTTTTCCTTTTTTTTTTTTCTTTTCACTGTCACTTTCACAGGCACGACACAACTGCTGGCACTGGTGTGGTCTGTGGCACCTGGTCAGGTTAGACTGCTGGCACTGGCGTTGGTCTGTGGTTCTGCTTGACGAAGTGACGCTGCAGGTATGAGGTCGAACCCCCGGTTCAGAAGGAACAGTGACTATCAACATCGATCTGTTCTCCTTTCTTTCTTCCTGCATTAACGCATTGCACTCTCTCTCTCTCTTCTAGTTGCTCTATCAAATGGACATGGTTGCTTTCTTTTCCTTTTCTTTCTTTCTTTTTCTCTTCATTAGTTAGCAACTCTCTCTCTCCACATCTCTCTTTAGTCTTCCTTGCAGGACTATCTACGGTGCTAAATGCTACAACTTGGTTCTCTCCTCTCTCCTCATCTCTCTCTCTCTGCCTTCTCTCTGCAGAGCTTACACTCAGAAACCTCTCTCTCTCTCTCTCTCTGTTCGTTCCTCCCTCTCTCTCACTCACGCATTACTTTATCCCCTACCTACGTGTCCAGGGTGAGTACCATTGGTCAGTATTTTTACCGCCTCGTACCCGAAGTTATCTCCCTCTAATTCCATTGGATATTCAAATCATGACAGTCACGCCTACACGCCTTACTCTCTGTGGTGGTCAATTGGTCATTTAATTGATTAGCTTGATTTCACCCCCACACACACTACCTTCTCCCTCTCCCTTTCCGGCGACGTCGACTTAATTGTGGGCACTGGTCCTACAAATTGGCCGGATGAGTCTGATCCAGGCGTCGAGACTCGTCTGACCAGACATCGAGGCGTCGGTCAAGCTACTTAGTCTGTCTGGCTGGACAGACCGTCTCCATGGAGCCTCTCCGCTATGCTTAATTGGTGGACCCGACACATGGGCCCGTCTACCTGGCGCTCAGAATATTTGAGTTTGAGCTTTATGTCCAAACAACCTGGGACCAACGACTTTGGTTGTTTATTTTTTGTGTCCGTGACAATTTCCCCTTGCAAAAGACTATGCACTGCATTGTCTCAAAACAACGGTACAAAAAGACAACAACCGAATTTGCTGACACACAGCTACACGTGCAAAGTTTGAAAAATACTTTACAACAATGAGTTATCATTGACGTGCGCTCTTGCGTTATTTCAACTTCATTTTATAACAACCTCTGTGCGCACTTATGCAATTCCCCTACCTGCGGATTTGCCACATCTTCTCGTTACAATTTCTATGAAAAAGCACAATATAATATGATCACGATCCATGACACTTCACTGAGGAATCTCCATCCTCACTTATTGCAAATAATGCATTACTACACAAGCGACTGTATGCTCCAACATAACTACATTTACGAACAAATCTCACACAAAAATATGAACCATAGCCAACTGGGAATGAACCCATATCAATCAACATAACTGTAATCAACACATATATCAACAAAGCACCCGGATATGACTGACTTCCTCTGAGTTGCAGCTTGCTAGACTACGCGACTTAAATAGTCAGCTCCGACATTCTGTCGACCTGGAATGTACTGCACTCGATACCTGTAGGGCTGCAATGCCATTGCCCAACGCAGCACTCTGCTGTTTTTCAGCTGCGCTCCTGCAGGAATTTGAGTGGTTGATGATCAGTCTCTATCACGAACTCTTTCCCATACAAGTATTTGTGGAATTTCTGCACGGCCCACACGACAGCTAAACACTCCTTTCCACCGTTGCGTACCCTTCTTCACACTTTGTCAACTTCCTGCTAGCATACCTCACAGGGAACTCGACCCTTCATGCTCCTGCAACAATACTGCACCTACTCCACCGCCTGATGCATCTGTCCGCAACAAAAATGGTTTGGACATATCTGGTAGCTTCAAGATGGGACGGGAACCTAGTCTTTCCAACACGTCTGCAGTGCTTGCTCTGCAGCGTCTGACCACTCGACCACTGCCGGTTTCCCTGCCTTGACAATATCACTGAGAGGACTTGTGATTGCTGCGAAATTTGGAACAAACTCCTATAGAAACCAACAAAACCTAGCAGACTCTGACTTCTGTTTTGGTCTTTGGTCTCTCTGAATTCATCATCTTCTCCACCTTTCCCTTTTCTGGCTGCTTTGTGTGCCTCCAACAACAAAACCTAGGAACTCCAGGCTTGAAAAACCATCTGGCACTTTGTTGGTTGGCTGTGAGATTGGCTTGTCTCAACTCTCTAAAATGCTCCTAGCTGCTCATATGCTCTCCCATGTTCGGATGCTAAAGAATGTCACCCCTGAAATTTCAAGTGGGAAAACAGGACAAGTGAGGGGAAAGGAATAAATAGGACCGCCCAAACCCGGCCCAGAGTGGGAAAAATTACGGGGGGGGTGGGGAAAAACATTTACAGGGAAAAGGGGGGGAAGGAAAAAGGACACGACCCAAAATTGGGCCGGGGGCCGAAAGGAAAAGGAAAAACCAAAAGTGGGACGGGAAAAACAGGGGGGTGGGGGAAGGGAAATGTTGGGGAAACGACAGTTTCAGACCCGGGAAGAGTGGGGAAAACGAGTAGGACAGGAAAAGGGATGTTTTGGAAACGACAGATCGGCCCGAGTAGGAAACGGGGGGCGGGAAACAGTGGGGGGAAAGGGAATGATGGGGCCGGACAGACCCGGACAGATTTGGGAAACGGTGGACGGGGACAGTTAGGGGAAAAGGAATGTTGGACAGACAGACCCGGACAAAAGTAGGAAACGTTGGGAAGGACTTTTTAAGGGGAAAGGGAAATTTTAGGGGACACGACAGGTAAGGATTGAGAAAGAAAGGGAAAGGGACAGGACAAAAAGGGGGTTGTCTTGGGGTGTCAAAAAAGAACGGAAACGGTCCCCCTTGAAAGTGAACGAAAGCTGTGTGTGTGTTTGTTTTGTGTGGGGTGTGTGGTGTGGTGTGGGGCGTGGTGCGTTGGGTGGTGGGGCGTGGTGCGTGCTTTGCGTGCGGGGCGTGCGTGCTTTGCGTGCGTGCGGGGCGTGCGTCCCGTGCGTGCGTGCGTGCTTTGTGGGTGTGTGTGTGTGTTTTGTTTGTGTTGCCTCACACCCAAAGGGAGGGAGGGGGACAAGAGGGACGGCCATAGAGAGATATGGAGATGGTGGTAGGCGTGAGAAAATGAGGGGTTTTGTAAAATTGTGGGGAAGGGGGACGGAGGAAGGGGGAGTGGGGGGATTATGAAAAAAAAAAAAGGACTTAAAAACTTGAAAAAATTTGAAAACAATTCCCCCTTTTAAAAATCGTTAAAGTAAGGCAAACAGCTGGGGGAAAAAAGCAAACAACAAAAAAATTGTGAGAAGGTTGGGTGGTGTTTTGTGTGTGTGTGTGTTTTGTTGTGTTTTGTGTGTGTGTGTGTGTTGTATGGGGGTGCGTGCTTTCGTGCGTGCGTGCGTGCTTGTGTGGTTTGGGTGTGTTTGTGGTGGGTGTGTGGTGTGTGGGGTTGTTTTGAACCTCGGGTGATGTCGTTGGGGGAAGGATTTGCGCACAGCCCAAAAACATCACAGCTTGCTTACGTTTTCCCCATTTTTATCATGTTTCTTTCACATCAAAACAATTAAAGTCTAAAATTTTTAAATACAAATGATCTTTTGAACGAAAAATAAAATGCATATGGAATCAAAAAAAATTTAAAACATTCTCTTTTTCCCTGAACTTCACAAAATCATTTATCAAAAAAATTTTTTTAAACAAAACCCGGGTTATTAGATTTTATTTTTCCGGGCCCAGGGACCCTTAATTTTCACAAAACCCATGTCTTTTTTTTCCTTTTTTTTTTTTCTTTTCACAGTCACTTTCACAAGCACGAAACAACTGTGGCACTGGTTTTGGGGGCTGCTGGCACTGGTCAGGTTGGGAACTGCTGGCACTGGCTTTGGTTGGGGTTCGTTTGGGACGAAGTGCGCTTGCCGGGTTTATGAGGTCAAACCCCCGGGTTTCGGGGAAAACAGGGGACTATCAACACCCGGTTTTGTTTCCTTTCTGTTTCTGCATTAACGAAATTGCCTCTCTCTCTCTCTTCTAGTTCTCTATAAAATTGGCCAGGGGTTGCTTTCTTTTCCTTTTCTTTTCTTTCTTTTTCTCTTTTTAAAGTAGCCCCTTCTCTCCCCACTTCTCCTTTATTTCCTTCCTCTGCGGGAATATCTACGGTGCAAAATCCCTAAAAACTTGGTTCTCTCCTCTCCCCTTTTTCCCCTCTTCTGCCCTTCTCTCCTGCAGGGGGGCTTCCCCACTCGCCCCACTCTCTTTTCTTCTTTGTTCGTTCCCCCCCTCCTTCAATTTCCGCTTTACTTTATCCCTACCTACGTGAAAGGGTGAGTCCCATTGGTCGGGTTTTTTTTCCCGCCTGCCCCGAATTTTTCCCCCCCTTTTAATTTTGGTTTAAAAAAATTCAACTTTTCCCCCCTTCCCCCTTATTCTTTTGGGTTTCAAGGGTTTCATTTAATTGTTTTGCTTGTTTTAAACCCCCCCCACAACAAACCTTCTCCCTCCCCCTTTTCCCGGCGTTTTTTTTTTGGGGAAAAATGGCCTAAAAAATTTGGGCCGGGAAGAGTTTTTTCCAGGCGTCGGACTGGTCTGCCAGCCCATGGGGCGTGGGTTTCAAGCTACTTAGTCTGTCTGGTGGCCAAAACCGTCCCTTGGAGCCTCTCCGATGTTTTTTTTGGCTGGCCCCGAAAAAAGGGCCCCGTCTACCTGGCGCTCAAAATTATTTGAGTTTGAGCTTATGTCAAAAAAACCCGGGGACCAGGGACTTTGGTTGTTTTTTTTTTTTTGTCCGTGAAAATTTTCCCCCTTCCCAAAAGGGAATAGGGCACTGCATTGTCTCAAAACAAGGGTAAAAAAAGGGAACAACAACGAATTTGCGGCCCCCAGTACCGTGAAAATTTTTGAAAAATATTTTAAAAAACAAGGGTTTTATCATTGCGTGCGCTTTTGCGTTATTTCAACTAATTTTATAAAAACCTCGGGTGCGAAATTATGCTTTTCCCCCTACCTGCGGTTTTCCCAAAATTTAATTTCGTTAAAATTTCAATAAAAAGCCCAAAAAATTTTTTTATGACACGACCCAGACACTTCACTGGGGAAATTCTCCTTTCCTAAACTTTTTGAAATTTTAATGCATTACACAAAAGCGACTGTATGCCCCCAAACAAAATTTTCCTTTTTTACATAAAACAAATCTCACAAAAAATAAAACCCAAAGCCAACGGGGAATGAACCCTTAAAAAATTTCAAAAATTCCCTTTTAATAAAATTTTTAACAAGCCCCCCCCGGAAATTTTTGATTTCCCTTGAGGGGCAGCTTGCTAGTTTCGCGACTTAAATAGTCTGCTCGACATTTGTCAAACCTGGTTTTGTTACTGCCTCGTACCGGTGGGTGAAATTCCCATTCCCCAAGCAGACTTGGGGTTTTCGCTGCCCCTTTCCTGCGGGGAATTTTGGAGGGGTTGATGATAGTCTCTATCACGAACTTTTCCCATACAAGTATTTGTGGAATTTCTGCAGGGCCCCCACACGAAGCAAAACACCCCTTCCCCAAACCGTTTGCGTCCCCTTTTACCCCTTTGTCAATTCCTGTTTGAATACCTCCGGGAAACTGGGACCCTTCTTGCCCCTGCAAAATTTACTGCACCTACCCCACCCCCTGATGCATCCGGTCCGCAACAAAAATGGTTTGGACATATTGGTAGGGTTCAAGATGGGACGGGAAAAAATTTTCTTTCCAACACCCCTCTGCAGTGTTGGGTCCCCCCCGCAGCGCTGACCACCGAAACCCCGCCCGGGTTTTCCTTTCCTTGAAAAAATCACTGAGGAGGAAAATTGGGGGGAAATTTTGCGAAATTTGGAACAAATCCCCATAGAAACCAAAAAAAACCCAGCAGACTCCGACTTCTGTTTTTTGGGCTTTTGGGCTCTCTGAAAAACATATTCCCTTTCCACCTTTCCCCTTTTTTGGGGCTTTGTGTGCTCCCAACAAAAACCTAGGAAACCCGGCTTGGAAAAAAAAAAATCTGGCCCCTTTGGTTTGGGTTTGGGTGTGAGATGGGGTTGTCTCAACCTCTTTTAAAAAAACCCCCTAGGGGGGGCCTTTATATGCTCCCCCCATGTTCGGATGCTATCAGAATGTATCCTTTACCCCCCAAAAAGCCTTTCCCAAAACCCCTCAATTTTCTTTCCTTTTTCCGAGGAAGACTGCAGGTTTCGTTGACCCTACCCCAAAGGAAGTACTCGCCCCTGGTATAGCCCCATAGGGTGGGGGAAAAGGTGGGGTTCCTTTGGTCCTCATCAAAACTAATTTTAGTAACCCCTTTCTCGATTATTTTGGTGAAATACTGGGGTCTTGCTTTGTGGCGATCTGCGCGAAAAGGGTTTCCCCTGTTTTGGTTTTGATCTGCTTTTGACATTTGGGGCAATGTTCAGAGTCTTTAGTCAACCCAGGGGTCGAAAGCCCCAAATGATTTTTCCCCACCAAAACGACGGGTGCATAAAACGATGATTTGGGCGGTTCAAATTTCCCCAAAGGGCCCAAAATTTTTTCTACCTCCCCCTCGATCCTTTCTTTGGGGGGTTTTGGGATCGGGTGGGATTTTAAAATTTACGGGTTTTTGGGGAGTTAAATCCAGTTTATGTCTCTTTGAGTTGTCCTGCCTGGTTTATCGTCAGGGCCCTATACGGGTTTTTGGGCCCCCTAACTTTCCCGTTCCCCACTGTTTTCCCTTCATACAAATGAACTTTCCCCGGGATGACTTTTCTCCTGGAAAAATCAAAGGGAAAAAATCTCCCCTTTTCTGCTGGGTTTCTTCACCTCCCTCAAGATTTCTGCTGGCCCCTTTTTGTGGTCCAAAGCTGAATTTATTTGCGGAGCAAAATTTTAAGGGGAAAAAATTTTTATTTTCCCCTTCCATCGATTCGGTTGTCCTGATTACCTTTTCAATGATGGGGAATTGGGCCCTTCCAAAGCTTCAGGCTTGGTTTTTGATCCCTGGGAAGCAAATACCCGGACTTGATCTCCCCCCCTTGAGGAATTGCTTCCTCACCCTTTCCCGTCATAAATTTCCCTTTTTTCTGAAGAACCCCAGCCTCCCGCAAAACCCCCCTTGCGCCCCTTTCATTTTCTCCTCTGCCCTTTTTTGGGAGGTCCACACATATGATAAGTGGTTTTGACCTTTCTGATTTCCCGTTCTCCGGACCACAGTCTTTTAGAAGGCCCCAATGGTCCCCGAACTGTCCCCATACACAAACTCTAATGGCGAAAAGCCTGTGCTTTCCCGAGGGGGTTCCCCGTAGGCGAACGTGCCCCGGAAAGTAGCCCATTCCCCAAATTTCTGGCCTTTCCCCACAGAGCTTTTTTTAAGATGCCCCTTTAGCACAACCCTGAATTCTCTCCCCCAAAAACCCTTTATTTTTGGGGGGGTTTTGGGTAGTTTGGGGCTGTGTGTCCTGCAGCCCGTTGACTCCCTTAAACACGCCCGAGGTGAAATGTGACCCCCCGTCACTGAGAATTTGTGCTGGGAACCCAAAGCGGAAAAAAAAGTTTTCTTCCAGCCCCTTTAGGACCGGTTTGGGTTTTAGCCTTTTAATGCAACTGTTTGGGTATTTGGGGCGTAGTCCCGAGCGTCAAACATACCCGTGCCAAACCCTTTTGGAAAAGGGGGGATTGGGCCCAATCAGATCAACAGCCCCCTCTCTGAATTTGGGTTTTTGGGCAAATTAAAGGGGGAGGTTTTTAAAAGGCGCCCTTCCCCTTTCACCCCTTTGTGGTTGACCCTTTTACCAGTCACATTTACATGCAGAAACGCTTGATGTCTTTTCCATTGCCCCCGGCCAATGAAAAACATCAAAGATTCGGGGCGTGTTTTGTGGTCCGAGATGACCCGCCTGGCGCTCGTGACCCCCCGGACATGACAGTGTCACGTTTAACCCGTGGTACCTTAACTGAGCTGTTAAATTTTCCTGTTTCCTTTGGGGGAAAATTTGGGACCCCCGCAAAAAGCCTTTAAAAAGAAATTCTGTCTAAACCCCCTCTAACCACCTGTTTCTTCCCCTCTTGCCCAATCCCCGAACTCACGAGCGGAGGGTTTGTTCTGCGGTGCCTAATAAAAAAAGGGGAAAAATTATGCCGGGCTTCCTTTCTGGGGGAACCCACTAAAAGGTTTTTTCAAATTTTTTCCCCCTTTTGCCCCCCTGTTTGAAATTTTGCCCCGTAGCTTTTAAAAACTGGATCCCCCGGATCCCTTTTCCCCTGGAAAATTTCCCGGGTCAAATCATGAAGGGGGGTTTCCCCCATCCCAAGGAGACAAATCGCCTGAGAAGTAAGGGGTAGTTACTTCTTTTAGCAAATGGAAACCCTCACAGGGGCCATCGATTAGGGGTAAGGTTGGATTTGCCCGTCAAAAAAACCCCCTTTTTCGCCGCGTTTGTCTAACTAACCAATGAAAACAGTGTTGTAAACTTTCACCTCTGCTGGCCCAAACCACCTTCCTTTCCCTGGTAAGAAACCCCTCAGCCAGGCCTCCATCCCCGACATGGGTGCGTCCAGTGCTAGCCATAGGCGCACTCCCCCCTCTTCGGGTGAATTCCCTTTTGGTTCCCCTGAAAGGGCGGGTTTCCCCTTGACCCCTTATCCCCTCTTGAAAGGTGTGGCCCTTTTTGGGAAATTATGCGAAATTCCCTTTGCACCCATGTCCTTCTTGTGCAATTGGAAAAACCTAATGTCCCTTTGCCTTTTCCTTTTGCCCCCCCACTTTGGGGGGCAGACTTTGCAGAAAACTTCCCCGGGCTCCTTGCACTCTTTCACCTGTGCCTGGCACCCGTTTTTCCTGCACCTTAGTGCCCCAAAAAAAGCCTCCTATTCACCCCTTTTTAACTTCCCGCAACCCCCTGCGGGCTCTGGCTGTTTTCTCTTTCAAAAAGGTTTTGGTTAAAATCTGGATGCAACCCGACCAAAAAACGGGTTCCCCATTAAATTTGCCCTTTTTTTCCCGTGAAAATCCTACTTCGTACCATCAACTTAACCCTTTTTCAAAAAAGTGTTCCAAAAGTGCAAAAAATGAGGGTACGTTTCCCTGCTTGAAACTAAATGATCGAAATTTTTTCTGAAAACCCTCCTCTGTGAGGTCAAATCCCTTTATCCCAAAGTTTTTCCTTTACAGCACTAAAAAACAATTGTTTGGGCGCTGGTTTGCAGTGAAAATCTGTAACCTTTTCCCGTCAATTGCGTGACAAAAAAAATGCCCTCTTTGAAAGGCCAAAACCCGACTGGTAGCAAAGTTTCGAAAAAAAATGATGTATGCTTTAATTTGAATCGTTCCTTAGAGAATTTTTTAATTGGTCGGGGGGAAAATGCGCCGAGTCACTGGAAAAATGAAATTTCCTTTCCCCCGGTGCGGGCCCCCCTTTTTTATTCTCCCCTTTCTCTAACTTAATTGAACCTTTTAAATTTTCCGTTTCCCGCTTTTTCTTTTGTTTCCCGGCTTCCCTCTTCTTTTTGGTTTTTCCCGCTTTTCTTTTGTTTCCTGCGCTTCGTAGCCGGGTTAGCCTGAATCCCTTTAAAACTTTTTTTTCTTGCCCTTTCGTTTGCCTTTTACTGCCCCACGGCGTCTTTCCCCTCGCTCTTTTCCCTTTTTTTTTTGCTGGGTTTTTAACGAATGCTCGCAAATCTTCTCCCGAGTAGCCTAAATCACGAGGGGCCCCTCCCAAATTTTTCAATTGGGGTGTTCTTTTCTTCGCCTTTTTTTTCCCCTTTTTTTTTTTTTTTTTAAAAAGATTTTATTTTTTCGACAAACCCAAAAATTTTGGTTTTTTTTTTTTTTCCGGGCAAAGAGTTTAGTTTTTTGACAAACATATGAATTTATAATTTTAGGGTTGGGAAAAACGTAATTTGTTTTTATAAGAAGGCCCGCGCCTGGGCCCAAACCCATGAGAAACGAATTATAGGCAATTGTGCGAAATAAGTAATTGGGGCGAAAAAGCCAAACCTAGTATTAAATTCTTGGAAGCAAAGCCAAGCTAGTATTTTTATCTTGGGACATAAAGGGAAGGGGCAAAACCTTGTCTTAGGATTACAAAAACCCTTTAATCCCACCCGCTTCCCCTCTGAGAAGTTTAACCAATTTTTTAAAATTTAAAAGGGCCCAGAAATCCTGGGGGGCTCGGGCCCAAAAAATTGTCAAACCGGGTGGGGGGCGATTTGGGGGAAAGGACTAGCGCAAAACCCAAAAACACCACAGCTTTCTTTCGATTTCAATTTAATATAAAGCTTCTAAAAAAAACCATAGTAAAGTCTATAAACTTTACCCAAAAATGATATAGAACGAAAAAAAACAAAGCCAAAGGAAAAAACAAAATAAAAAATTCTCTCTTTCCCGAACTTCACCAAAAATTAAATTTTTCTAAAAAAATCTTTTAATTTAAACCCCGGGGATAAAAGATTTTTCTTTAACCCGGGCCCGGTGATTCTTAAAATTTTCCGAATCCTTTTCTTTTTTTCCTTTTTTTTTTTTTTTTTTTTTTCACGTCACTTTTTACAAGCACGACACAACTGCTGGGAAAGGGGGTTGGTCTGGGCCTGGTCGGTTGACTTTTGGGGAATGGCGTTGGTTGGGTTCTGCCTTTACGAAGTGACGCTGCCCGGTATGGGGCGAAAACCCCGGGTTTAGAAAGGGAAAAGGAATATCAACATCGATTTGTTTCCCTTTTTTTTCTTCCTGCATTAAAGCATTGCCTTCTCTCTCTTTCTGTCTGCTTATCAAAAAGGGCATGGTTGCTTTCTTTTCCTTTTTTTTCTTTCTTTTTTCCCCCTTTTATTAGTTTGCAAAATCTCTCTCTTTCCCCATCTCTCTTTTTTTCCTTTCTGCAGACTATCTTTGGTGCTAAATGCTAAACTTGGTTCTCTCCCCTCTCCTCATCTCTTTTGGCCCCCCTTTCCCGCCGAGCTTAACTAGAACCTTCCCCTTTTCCTCTCTCTCTCTCTCTTTCTGTTGTTCCTCCCTCTTTAAATCAGCATTACTTTATCCTACCCGTTTTCCAGGGGAGTAAAATTGGCAGTTTTTTTACCGCCTCGTTTTCCCGAAGTTATCTCCCTTAATTTCCTTGGAAAATTTTTAAAACTTGGGCAGTCACGCCTACACGCCCTTTCTCTCTGTGGTGGTTTAATTGGTCATTTAATTGATTTGCTTTATTTTCACCCCCAAACCCCAACTTCCTTCTCCCCCTTCCCCCTTTCCCGGGGACGTCGCTTAATTTTTGGGGACTGGTCCCAACCCAATTTGGGCCCGGGGAGTTGATCCAGGCGTCGGGACTGTCTGCCAGAATCGAGGCGTCGGTAAAACTACTTTGTCTGGGCCCGGACGACTGTCTCCGTGGAGCCTTCCGCTTTTTTAATGGTGGACCCCACACATGGGCCCCTTACCCGGCGCTCAGAATATTTGAGTTTGAGCTTATTCCCAAACAACCGGACCAAAGACTTTTGGTTTTTTTATTTTTTTTTCCCTGAAGTGTGTGTGTGTGGTGTGTGTGTGTGCGTGTTTGGGAAATTTGTCCATCAAATTTTCTTTAAAAGAAACTACTGAATGAAAGGAACAAATAAAAAAACTCATTCCTAAATTTTTAATTTCCCAAAGTAACATATAATTCCAAA
>JAFLJL010001922.1:0-12500 GCA_018398815.1 Conus ventricosus
AGCCCGCTGACCCAACGTTCGAGAAAGTCTTTTTAACAAACTTTTAGACCCTCGCAATTTTTTAAAGCGTATAAGAAAACCCCAAAAAACCCAAATCGCCCCTTCCGAAGGTCTGTAAAAAAAATTTTATAAAATAAAAATTTCCCGAAAAACAAACAAAGCTCAGTTTACTTTAAAGGGACATCGTGCCCAAACCTTTTTTTTTGGCGCATAACACATACGAATCAGGGGTTTAATAAACTGTTTATGGCACAGAAAAAACCCAACCCCAAAAAATCCCAAAATACAGATCGGGTCTTTTTAAAATTTGAATTACGCCCATGATAAACAAAAATTCCTCAATAAAAAACCCGAGGGGCAAAAGGGAACAAAACACACACACACACACCCCACACACCCCCAACACACACAAAACCACACACACACACAACAGAACCCCCAAAAATCACACCCCCAACACACACAAAAACACACACACACACACACACACACAACACAAAACACACACACAAAACCCCGTACACCCCCACAAAACACACACACACACACACTAAACACAAAAACACTAACCCCACACACACACACAAAAACCCACCACACCCACAACACACACACAACCCCAAAACAAAACACCCCAACGGGGCGCACCAAACAAACACACACACACACACACAAAAACACACACACACACACACACACCCCACACACAAAACCCCAAACACACAATGCGTTTTGCAGGGGCACCCACCCACTCCACACCCACAAAAACCCACCCCTTCCCCCCCCCCCCACCCCCCCCCCCCCCCCCCCCCCCACACACACACAAACACACCATGAATCGATCAATCCCAGAGGGGAAAAAAAAAACAACCATTTTCAAAACCGGTAGAACTGATTGAAAAAAAAAAACACTCCCCATTTTCGTATGGGAAAACACACACACACACACAAACACACACACACACACACACACACAACCCCACCCCTCCCCAAAAAAACCCGAACGCTTTTTCCGGCACGATCAAGTGAGCACGGGGGAAAGAAATGAAAAAAACACCCTGTAAACCCAAATTAAAAAAAAAAACAAAAAAAAAAAAACACCCAAAAAATTTTCAAAAACCCCCGTTAGAAGCGAAGCTCACCTGACAAAGGAAAAAGAGATAAAAAGGGCAAAATATTTCCAGGAAAGGGGGGGGATTTCTTTGCGGGAACGTAAAATGGCGGGGCAAAGCCCTTGGGGGGCAATTTGGAATCACCCATTTCTTTCACTCCCCAGTCTCTGGCCCCACAGCAAGGGTTCGGGCACTGTGCTCGTTGACTGACTGAGGACTGGTGGAAGTGGGGGGGTGTGTGGAGGTGTGTTTGAGTGATTTATGGCCTTCGGGGAAGGAGGGGAGCGAAAGGGTTTGGGGAGGGGGGGGGTTGGGGGGGGGGGGGGGAAAAAGAGGGGAATTGGGGGGAGTGGGATGGGGGACCCCGGGCATTTTGTGTTTTAATTTGATCCCTTAAAGTCTGTCGCGGTACCGCCCGCAAGCGGGGCGCTTTGGTGTGTATATGTGGTTTCAAAGCGTAAAAAAAAAAGGTGGTTTGCCATTAAGGGGAAACAAGTACCCTGTCTGTCAAGAGAGAGAGAGGAGAGAGAGAGAGAGGGGGGGGAAATTTGGGGGTCCGTGAAAGGAGGGGGTGAAAAAAACTACGAAAACGAATAAATATGGGAGAATTGTTCATGAAAAAAAATGAAAACTTTTTTAAAACGGGGTCAAAGTGAGTAAAATTCGACAATAAAATTTTAAAAAGGGCGTTTAGGAAAAACACTTTTAAATCTGATTGGCCCTTTTAAATAGTTTCCCGGGGAGGGGTTAAAAAATGCATTCAAAGGGGGACCCCACTTTTTAAAAAAGTGCTTTAAAAAAAAGGCTTTTTAGGAGCCCTATGGACCCTTTTGGTGAAGAAACCTTTAGAAAAAAGGTGTTTTTGGGAGCTATTTTTATGATTAGCTTTTCCCGAGATATTTGCGGAAAGGTTAGTGACAAAGCATTCCTAAAAAAGCCTAGAACTTTTTGTGGTTAAAGGGAATGGGGGGAAAGGGGCCCACAACCTTTAGGACAGACATTCCTTTCTGAGGGTTTTTTTATTTTCGACAGCTTGGGGACCTAAACTTTTTTGGAGATATAATTTGGCATCCCCTTTTTAAAAAAAATTTCCCTCCGGGAAAACGGTTTTCGAGGATTTGTTTTTTTCAAAAGGGATAGTGCTTTGGGGGCGCGATTATGGAAAACACAATCCCTTTTTGGAAAAAAATTTAACCCTGACTGCAAGCCCCTTTTGAAAAAATTAAAATTTTTAAAAAAAAGGTCTTGGGCAAAATACCCATTTTTTTTAATCAAAAGATTTAAGTATATCGTTTTTCCGAACTGCCTCTTGAAAACCCGAACATTTAAAAAATACCATGTTTTTTAAGGGGAGTTATAGGGGGAGGGATACCCTGGGGGCCCCCTTTACAAAAGTTTTTAAAAGATCTTGGAAAGTTTTGGCCAAAGGGTTTTAAATTGGGGAGTCCAGTAAGCCGACGCCCTTTAAAAACACGCTTTTTTTGTATTACAAAGTTGTTCAAGATTTTTTGAAATAAAATAAAGGGCATTTTTCCCCCTTGGGTTTGGTCCCAAAAACAGGGGGGACAGGAAATTTGTCGGGTTTTTTTCACTGGTTGGAGTTTAAATTGCGCATAATTCGGGGGAAATTAGCCCGTTCCTGTTGGTTTGATCGGCATTGCTTTCCCGCCCCCCTGTTTGGGGTTGGCTCTCTTTTCACCCCCAACAGGGATACATCAAGTCCCCAAAATTTTTAAAGGACACAAACCACACAAAGTGAAACGGTTTGCGGGAAAAAGCCAAACCCGGCAGTGGGGCCGATCCCCACTGAATATAAACAACAACATTTTTGGTAAATGGGGTTTAAACCCTAGAGGGCGGGCGGGCCCAACTGAAAAATTTCCCTATTTCCCCGGGAAGAGGGTTAGCCCTGCTAAAGGGAAAGGGGTGGCCTACAAAGGCGCCGGGGGGAAACGAGAGGGGTTTCGGCTCCTTTCCCCCCCCACTTTTTTGGGCCCGGTCCAAGCGAGGCGCTAGGATCGAAACCCCCATGTTGGGTTTCCCCGCTAAAGCAGGCGATCGTTAAATTTCCCAAAAATGAGCCTTTGGGGCACCCAAGGCGATAAAAGGGAAAAAAAAAAGAATCCCTTTAAAGTTGGGCCCGATCACACTTTTTTACTGAGGGTTTCCCAAACCCCCTTTTTTGGCTTGTGACAACTGAGGGAAAACCCCCACAAAAGAAACCCCCATTCTTGGCTCCCGTGCTTAAGAATTCTAAGAGTGGCGGAAAGGGGCAACTCCGCGTTAAATATTTTTCTCCCCCGGGTTGGGTCCCCCTTTCCCCCCTTGCGCAGTTTAAGAATACATTTTGTAAAAGGCCCTTTAAAAGGAAAAAGGGGCCCTTGTTTACGGGCCGGGGGGCCCGGGACAGACAGGCTGTTTTTGGGAGTTGAAGAAACAAGCGTCAAGACCCCCGCCCCTGCCCCCACCGCCAAACACCCCCACTACTTTTAGAACCCCCAAACGCAGCCCAGGGTTTTTGTAAAAAGGGTGGCACAAAAACAATGATGGTGAATGGTGCCAGGGAGAAGAATGTTTTTTTTTTCCCCCCCCTTTCGCCAAAAACCCCTAGGGCACTACAGGTGCCGGTAGGCGGGGGCGCGTGTTTTGTTTAAAATCATTTGAATTACCAATTTTTCCCATGCACCCCATTTTTAAAAAAACCAAAACTCTTGGGTTTTCCCCGGTTTTTGGGGGCTCAAACAAACACACACAAGGAAACAAAAAAAAAAAAATCCCCCCTAAATGTAAACCCAATCGTGAAAAGAAGTGTTTAAAAGGGATTCCTTTTCCCCGAAGGCCGCACTGGTACCCCAAAAGCTTTGTTGATGACGTCCCCTTTAGTTTTTTTCACCCAAGGGAAAACGCCCCTTTTTTTCGGACAAAGCCCCCTGTAGACTACCCTACTTTCCTTTTTGGCCCCGAGAAACCACAAAAATTTCAGGAAAAACAGCAAGATCAACAAAAAACTTTAAATTGAGCCCCCTGGAAAGATAAAAAATCCTGATTTTCCATATGACAGCCCCCACTATAGAAACCCCCCGCCAACCTACCCCCAACCGTTGAAGAATGAAGGCGCGAATCTGCAAAAAAAGGGTAGCAGTTTCATGTCTTTCCCCTTCTAACAAAAAAGGGAATTTTTCCAAATTTTTTCCCGGGGACTTAAAAAACCAGCCAAAAAAAATGTTTCAAAAAATGGCACTTCAAAGGGGAAAAAAAAACCGTGAGTTTTGTGTGCGTTCAAACCCGTTTTTGAGTCAGTTTTTTTCCCTGATAGTCACAACGTTGGTGATTCCCCTGGGGGGTGGTTAACCACGGACGAAGGTGTGCTAATTTTCGGAAAAAAACCCAAACCATTAGCGCCCTCTTAAAAGAAGAGGGTCAACCCCCCCCTTAAACCCCCAAAACCCCCCGGGCGCCCCCTTCCCCCCCCCTCCTTCCTATCTGACAGAAAACCACCCCGGGCAAAGCGCCAAAGCTCTTAGCGGCACCGGGACAAAAAGTCATTTTCATGAAAGAAAAAGACAAGGGCAACAACCCTGGGGGAAAAACCAAAAAAACGCCCTTAAAATTTTTTGTTTCCAAACCCAACAGGAGAAAGCCCAAAATCAGGAACGCGATTCCCCCCAATTGGGGCCCACGGGAGTTGTCATGTCTGAGAGCGACAAGCCTGGGCCTACCCCTTTCCAATTTTCGGGCCCCCCTGGCTCAAAAAAAACCCCCTGTCGAACAAGGAAAAGCCCCCGGAAAGGCCTTCGTTTTTTCGCGGGTGCAGGTTCCATCAATGTCAGCAGGGACGTTTGGTCTTTGTCCACCTCCACCCCAGAAAAACATACCGAAAAGAAGAAACTTAAAATCCACATCCTTCAACCTCAACACATGCCCCGCGGGCTCCAGCTTACAAGCGAAAAAATATACGGAATTTTCCCAAGCGAGCTTTGTTTTGTGTGTCTCTAGTTTGCCTATTTTGTAGTTTAAAGGGCAACAATCAAAAACGGTTTGGGTGTTTGTGCCGTAATTTGACTAAACTTTGGGGGGCAAATGGCTTTTCCCCCATTTTTAAACATTTCCCCGAAGAATGTACAAAGTTCTTAAAAAAAAAATCCCCCACAGATTGGGGACGCTTTTTCTTGGACTTCATACAGAGGAAGATGACCCTCACAGAGGCCCCTTCAATTTCCGGGTTTCCCCCACTCTCCCAAAGGCCCAACGTCATAAAGGCGAGCAACAAATTTTTCAAAAATAGAGTTGAAATCAAATAAAATTTCAACTTGAACATTAAATCTAAAAAAAAAGAAATGAAGCCCTTTACACTACACACCACACACACACCCCACACACACAACACCACACACACACACACACACCCCACACACACCCACACCCGCACCACGCACGCACGCACTCACGCACGCACGCACGCAAAAAACAACCACACACACACACACGCACACACACCCACCCCACACAAAGCACACACATACACACACCACCCACACACACACACCACCCCCCACACACACACACACACACCCACACACACACACACACAAACCCACGCCCCCCGGCACACACCACACAAACGCCACACCAACACAAAACGCAAAACCCATACACCACACAAATGACGAAACCAATTTATTGTCAGATTAACTCCGGGTTTTTACTGACAAATTTTTGAAAACATTAAAAAACAGAATATGAACTTTTTTTATTCAAAAACAAAGAAGAAAAATTAACCCCACAAAAAAACGGCGCACACACACACACACACACCCACAAAACACACACACACACACACAACCACACACACACACCACAACACACACGTACACACACAAAACACAACACACACACACACACAAAACCCCCACACACACCCCACACCCCACACACACACACACACACACGCCCCAAAAACCCCGCACCCTTTCAAAAATAAAACAAACACACATCTTTAAAACAAACACACCCCAAACCCCCTCACATATACCAAAAATTACCCCACCGCACACAAAAGACATACACACGCACCCCCACACCAAACACCACCCCCGCGCGCCCCAAAACTCACCACAAAACACACACACCACACACACACACACACCCCACACACACACACACACACACACACACACAACACACAAACACCCACATTCATTTCCGGAAACACTCGCAAAACAAAATGCATTCACTCCACAAACCCCTCTTTCACGCACAAAATACACCCCGCGCACGCACAACACACCTATCACACACACACACACCCACACACACACAAACACACACACACACACAGAAAAAAAATAATAAAAAAGAATTCTGCCCTTTTTATACAATCTTGTCCCCTTTGCAAAAACCCCCCCCCCCCCCCCCCCCCCCCCCCCCCCCCAGCCAGGAGCGACGGGAAACCAGAGAGAAACGAAGCAGCAGAACGGCCCACAAAAACAGGTTTTGGGGCCCGGTCTCGGTCCAAAAATTTTGTCTCGAATAAAACTGGCCGTACCTAACACCCAATTTGGGTGAACAAAGAACACAACACAGGAGGAACCCATCAAGTCACAAAATGATAAGACAAAAGGGCGCATAATTTAGGAACGCTTCGGGGTTTGCATTCCGATCTTAGGATGTAACCGCAGGGCCCAAAAAACCACCCCCTCGGACATCGACACAAGTCTGGAGCCAAACTTAACAAAAATTTTCGCTGGGTTTTTTACACGGGAAAATTTTTTTTTATGCCGCTAAATCTTACAGAGCGACAGGGGCAGAGACGAAATTTCCCAGTTTCCCCACAGAAAAACCCCAAACTTTTCGGAAAGGGCCCGGGCCCCTCAAACGGGTGACGTGGGTGTGCTGCGTGTAATCAGAACGAAAGTCTTCAAGAATATTCCCCGATCGTGTTCGGAAGACGATTGCTTATTCTGTTTTGACAAGCAGGAAAAAAGCACATGTATCGGAGGAAGGTTTAAATTTGGGCCCGCCTCGGGAAAAAAAGACGCCCGGGAAAAACGAACATGCCCGAGACCCCAAACCCTGTGCTTTTAAAGGCGCCCGCACTCTGTCCAAAGGACTTTTCCAAAATTTTTTCCGGGTGACCGACCCTCTACAGAACTGACAGGAATACCATGACATTTCTCGTTTCCGAATTCGTCATGTAAAATTTAAAGAAAAGGAAAATTGCGGGGTTTTCCCTGTTTAAAGAAATCGAAAATTTTGGGCGCGTTTTGGGTTTTTTTTCCATCGCGGGCGATTTTTTTTAAAGGGGTTTTTAAAAGCCAACATCATTAAAAATTTTTGTTCTTTCGTTCGTTCCCACAAACAACAAGCAAAAAAGGCTTTTAAAACGAATAATTTCCCCCATACACAAAAAAAAAACACCCAAAAACCCCCACACAAAACACAACACACACACACACACACCCCAACACACACACACACCCCCAACACACAAACACACACACACACCCCACCCCCCACCCCCACACACACGCATGCGCGCCCCGCACAAACACAACACGAGCCCATAAATACTTGGGATTCCCGAAAAACCAATTCTGTGGGATTACCCTGGAAAATCCAATTTAAAGGTAATCAAGGGTCATTAAAGTATGGAACTTTGGGTGAAAAATTTTTACTCGTAAAAAGGGCGAAACACTTAAGTATATGGATTGGGGGAAAGGGGGGAAAAAGGGGGGAAGAAGTGGGTGGGGGAATGAAAAAACCTTTCTCTACGTGCAAAATTTTTCGCCGAACCATACTGGAAAATGGTTTTTTTGCCTAGAATAAGATTTTAACATTTTTAAAAAATTTTTAAATTGGATGGGGAAAAAAAAAACCAAAAAAAAAACCCCCAAAAAAAAACAAAACCCCCCCCCTTTTAGGGGGGGGGGGGCAGTGACGAGGGGGGGGGCGGGGGAAAAAGTTAAAAATATCTTTCCAAAAGGGGGTGAAATTAAAAAAGAAAAACGGCCCAAAAATTGGGCCCGACTCCAACCGTTTTTTCATAACTGGGATTGAAAACACAAAACCCTAGTCCCGCGGGAAACTTGAAGGACTTCACTTTTCATAAGAGGCTGAAAATGAAATTTTTTTACTAGCACAGTCAAAAAAAAAATAGGGAAAAATCGAAGTCTGGGCCACATGCCAAGCCCTTTCCGGGTTTTTAAAAACCTACATAACCCAAAACCCTTAACCCGCACCATGTACAAGTTTCGATTTGGGGTTTGGGCCCCGGAGGATTACAACTTTTTCTTGTTGGTTTTGTCACATCCCATCCGTGCTTTCCCAGCTGAATCTTCAAGGTATGATCCCGTCTTAAGTTTCCCGATTGAAAATTTTCAGAATTTTGGATAGCTTAAAATGAAGAAAAATGGGTAAACCAATTCAAACATCAGATTTTTTTCTTGGGAGCTTCCTTTGGGATAAAAGAAACCAAATCATTTCCACGAAAAATGGGGTGTCCCTGGGGCCCATAACAAAGTTACCCTTGATACCCCGGTTTTTAGCTACGAATGAGAAATAAGAACTCACACACCAAGTCTGAACGAACCCAGATTTTATTGACAAAAGAGCCGTAACGCTGATTTTTTAGTCCCAAAGTTAAAATAATTTTTCCCATTTATAACAGGCATGTCAAATTTAAAAACAGTGCTTTCAAAACAAATAACCCCTGCGTAAATATGAACAAAACCTTTCCCTAATATGGAATTTTTTTTCCCAATGCTAAGGGGCTGGTAAAATTTCAAAGGAAAAACCCCAACCCCGGAAAAAAACTAAAACAAACCATCCTGAAAAAGTGTAGGGAAAAAAAACGTAATTTTCCCCACTATCAAAATCCCTTTTGGGATAAAATGATAGTAACCGAGGAAAAACTTTTTTATTTAGATTTTCCGTAATTTTAAATGATTTTAGCCGCTCGCAACCACGAAAGGGGATGAACAACATGGAACCCTCGGGAATACCCCCAAGAGACAGGTTACAGTTCTGAAATAATTGGGGGAAAAAAAACCCCCTAGGGACCCTGTTTTACCCCTTTGTTAAAGGGAACTCTCTTGAAACATACGTACTCCCCCTCAGTTTCCCCCGTCATTACTGAATTTTTGGGAAAGGTTCTAGCTCCTCCCCTGAAAAAATTTCCAGGCGCAACTTTTCCGTGTTCATTTTAAAAGGGGGGGGGGGGGAAAACACCAGCCTCCTTGCCGTCAAATAAAAAACCCATCGGGGTCCTAATGAATTTAAAAAGGGTTAAAAGAGTCAATACTGGTTTTGCTTGTGTAAATCTGTCTTTCCCCGCGTAAAAAAAACTTCTTTGGGGCCCTACACAGAAATGGAAAAGAACTAGGGGCCCCGAGCAAAATAGACAGATTTTTAAACCCCAGTTTAAACAGGGTATAGCAGAAGAACACTAAAAAACCAATTTTTTTTTCCTTTGCCCCTTTTTCTACAAGGAAAATTTAATTTTTACTCCAAAAAAGGTTTTTAGTGGAAGATTCCCCCAAGAAACTTAAATTGTTTGCTTGGGGAAAATTAAAATAATTTTCACTTCTCTTTCCTTCAAAAAGCAATTTTTTTTCTTTGTAAAGACAACAAAAAACCCTTTGGGGAGCAGATTAAAACCCAAAACCCCTTTGATTTCATTTAAAGAAAAAAAATTGTCAACTATTTCCCCGATACTGTTCAATGAATTTTTTTTCTTTGGTTTGTTTTTTGGAAAAAAAAAAAGCCGTTTAAAATTTTTTTCCCAGACAATATCAACTGCATACCGAGCTAATGGGGGCACCTTTGGGATTAACCTGTTTAAAACGGGAAAGCATTACGAGAAAGTGTTTTGGGGGGCATTACCTTTCCCCTTTGGGGGAAAACCCCCTGTTGAAAGTCTTAGAAGTTGATAAAGCCCATGAACATTGACTTGGATATTCTGCCCCATAAAAAAGCTTTCAGAAATTGGAAAAAAAAAGACCTCGAATTTTCCACTTCAAGTGCTTTTTTACAACAATTTAGAATGGGCCCTACTAATCGAAGGGTCTATGAACAAACAAAGAAAATTGCAAGGGTGGGAAAACGCTTGGGAAGAGCTTTTTTTTAAATTCGAGGGTAAGTGGAAACCCTTGTGGTCTGTTACTCCTCAACCCTTTTCCCAAAAAAAACCCGCCTGGGAAAAAAGGCAAAACTTTCCCAAATTTTTTAAGGAAAAGTTCTATTTTGTTTTTTAGATTTTTCAAAAAAGTTTTCCAATTAGGTGTAAAGAAAAAGGTCCCGGGAAAATAAGGAAAGGGTTTTTTTGATTTTCCTTGTTTTAAAGGGTTTTGGGAAAAAAATACTTTTTTCCAATCTGTAAGGGGGCATTTTCCCCATTCCAACCCAAAACTGAAGAACTCCAAAAACTTTGATAACAAACTCTCAGGGAAAAAGCTTAAAACAGTTATAGAAATAAATCGAACCAGTGGGTATCTTTCCTGGCTTTTAAGCGCTTAAATCCAAACAGCCCCTTGCATTGTTTAAAATTTTTGTTAATAAAATAAAGGGGGGGTTACTTTCTATGTTAAGCGCTCAATGGTTTTTGGGATTTTTCCCCAAACCCCCTTTCCCACGAATTTTTTTCAGTCGGGGTAAACACTCAGTCCCCGACTCATTGAAGCAAAAGGGTTTTTGGGTAATAATTCAGGGCCCATTTTGGGGGGACTTAAAAAAATTTTCATTAAAATCAAAAGGGAGCGAAGGGGGATGGAATGTCCCCTTTTTTTAAATTTTTTTTCCATAATTTAGAAACGTCATGTGGATTTTAGAACAAGTCAAAGATCAAATTACCATAAAACCCGTTTTTGGGAAGAGCTTTCGCTTGTTACGTAGTTTTTTACAATTTTTTTTTTTTACTGTGGAGTTTGTTTAAATTTCTTGGGGGGCTGTGAATGACGACTAAATTTAACCAGTTTTGGAAAGCCCTGTTTCATTTTTTCGGCTAAATCACAATTTGGGGCACCCCAAGGTTTGAGGCTCTCTTGGATGGTCTTTAAACTTAATCTTTGGAATGGGACAATCGCGCTCCAGTTAATTTTTTGAATTCCCACATAATTTGTTCAAGATCTTCTATTGATTTTTATGTTATGGTTTAAAAATTTAAACTTAAAAGAACCATAAAAATTTTAAAATTTTGGGGAAAAAGGGCCCAGTTTTGCTTACTTCGTTGAATTTTTTATGTCCCGGGGGGATGTTTAGTTTTTCTCTGGACCCCCCAAAATTTTAACCTTTAACAGAAAGGTCACAAACCCCGTGGGGACTGAATGACATAAAACACACACTCACCCCACACATACACACACACACACACACACACCACACACACACCAAAACACACACACACACACACACACACACACCCACACCCCCACACACACACACACAACCCCACCCCAAAACGCACGCAGACACACACACCAAAACAGGCGCATCCCACCTTTAAAAAGGGAAAAGAAAAAAAGAATAAGAAAAGAGAGAGAGAGAGGGAAAGAGAGAGAGAGAAGACAGACAGACAGACAACAGACAAGGAAAAGAATAGATTCCCGATTAAAAATAAAAAACCCGAGACCCATTTTAAGGGGGCAAAAAATAACAATTTAAAAATTGAAACAAATGTCATAAAAATTTGGGCATCCCAACATAAACCCTGAACGAGAGAGAAAAGGGCAGAGAGAGAGAGAGAGAGAGAGAGAGAGAGAGAGAGAGAGAGAGAGAGAGAGAGAGAGAGAGAGAGAGAGAGAGTGGGGGAACTCAGGAGTATTTCAAACCGTCAAGCCATTTCCCCATACATTGGAGTGAATTCAATATAGCACATTATTGACCACACAGAATTGTCTTCACTGTCTCTCCTTAGTCGCAAGGCTTTAAAAAGAAAAAAAAACAAAAAAAAAAAAAACCCAACCGATTATGGACATTCTACCTTCAACAAGTAACAATGCAAATGTACACGAGATGGACAGCTGTATTCGGTCACAGTGCAAGTTCTCTTTTATGAGTAATCTTGCAGTTTTCAAACAAACACATAAACAAACATGTCTGTGGCTCACTGACACAAATTGAACAATATCCATTTCTATTTGGGACAGTTCTAAACTTCGGAGATATAGCGATTTAATGGAGACATTTCAGCTTTGAACCTTGAAAATGTGTTACACATGCTGATCTTCATAATTTCACATGAACAGGTACTAAACAAAATGGACTGATTAAAAAATTGATGGACATTGCTCAGAATGTGCGAATCCAAGCGTGCATGCCAATCTTGCTGGAAAAAAAAATCTATCTATTTGTCTCTGTTTTAAGTTACCATATATGTTTTCTATATTGTCAACG